>JAPYYQ010000736.1:0-96761 GCA_030522585.1 Anagyrus pseudococci | reverse complement strand
GGTAATATCCTTGTAAAGAGGACAATAGGTAGACGAGAGAGCTCGACTTACATCAATAGAGAAACTAGACTGACTTAGAGAATTTCTAACATTGACAAGTTTCCCGAAGCGTTTGCCATCGTCTGCGTACAGTTTGTTGGAGCCGCAAAGAGGAAAATATAATACAGCAAACGATAAATTAAAAATGCTTAGCTACAGTGTACGTTAAGGGTATCTCGCGCGAAGAGCACACGCATTTGTAAATCGATGCAGTCCGCCAAGGGAATGGCCCGGCGAAATTGAAATATAATTTATACCGTTAACTCGAGAGTGATTTAATTAAGCGAGTCGAAGCGTCGGACGACGCGCGGGGACCAGGAGTATAAGCGAGGATAAAAAAAGGCGAAAGAATACAGACCGCAGATATTTGTCGAGAGCGTTATCTTGTTAAATGTAAATTAAATTGCCGCGGCACGCGAGGAATGCGAGGAGAGCTTTTTTGAAATTCTTAGAGCTTCGCCGGCGTTCGGGAGGGTGCGGGAGTGAGGGCTTGTAATTTCTTGCTTCAGCCCTGTTGTTACGGCAGCTTAAGCAGGCTCGCGCATAATTTACTTACCTGGCCGAGTAAATAAAACGGCGAATTAACATTTTATGCGGAATTCGGCCTAAGAAGGCAGACGGACGGAAGGAGAGCATGGGTGGAGGATATAAGAGGGGATCGCGCGAAAACAGTTTCCATCGTATACACGCGGAGGAGGAGGAGGAAAAAAGAATACGCGTCTGAAGTATAAAGGCAACGGGGGGAGAAGAGCGGCCGTAGAGAGCTTTGTGCAATGTTGGTGTAATCGTATTTTATTGCCGACGATTTCGCGCTAGGTTTGCGATCGTAATCGGTCGTTTGGCCACCGCTGCAGCTGCAGTGTCGCGTGCGCCGTGTTCGTTAAATTTAACGTCAATTTGATGTCGCTCGAAGCCGAGGGCAATATCCCATGCGTTCGATATTGATTCTTCCGGCTGCTGGACGATTAAAAAATTCCCCATTTCTCTCTGGCTTTTCCTGTGTTCTGTTACTACTGCTGCTGCTGCTGGCGTCATTAATTATCGGACCGCGCGCGCAGAGCTGCAAATCTCGCGAGATACGCGCCGGGTGGGGGAGGCGTCGTGTTTTCGGAATTAACGTCAACGCTCATCCTGTACCGGTCTTCGTAAATTTTTCAATTCATTAAATCACCGATACCTATACCGTACTAGCAGCAGCAGCAGCAGCTTCTCTTTCCCTCCCTGTGTTATTTCTGCTGTGCAGCATCGCTCGACATCGCTCGAAATCAGTGGAAAGCCCGAATATCATAAATCCAACGGCTCGGAAAATCGTCTATAAATCGGGACAATCGCTCGACCTCTCTTTCTCTCTCCCTGCACATATGCGTGTATCGCGTAATAATTTACATCAGCTGAAAAATAAAAGCTCACTCGTCCGGCAAACCAGGCATCTACATCGAATCAAGCGAGAAATAATTTTCGTCAAAACGAGAATGACTGCCTAGCTATATATATACCTGACCATTTAAAGCCCTTCTGCGCTTAACGATATCGTTTCCTTCACCCCCTTCCCTCCCCTCGTCGTTACAACAATTTATTCCCCATCCAAAAAGATGCATTTCATTGCAGGGGGTACGTCATTAGCCCCGGTCATAAGCATTAACACTGCAGCTTCGCTGCATTTATAAACACTCCGATACAGACGACGAATCTCGAGAATCGCACCGCGATAATCCTCCTTCCCCTCCTCCTGTCATAGTAGCCCCCTTTCCTAGCTCCCGGAAACGACAGCCCGTAATCGCGTCCGCGCGGGTGTAAGAGGAGGTCGGACGCTTGTGCATTGGGAAAAATATAAGAGAAGGCTATGTAGGTGGAGGCAGGGGGAGGGTGGGCATGGCGGAGGAGAACTGGCGATAATGATTATATCGCTCTTCTCGCGCCGGATATAATGACCGGAATCCCTCTTCTCGAAAACGTCGACGCTGGCCCGACACTCCGACGATGACACCCCTCCCCTCTTGGTGCTTTGCTATTGCTGCTGCTATTACGTCGAAAGAGCCAGGGCGCGTGTATATATATATATATATATCTATAACCGGGCCATCCATCGCGCACTGGCAGCAGAGTTGCCGGGTGGCTGCTGCTGCTTTGCCACTCCTGCTGCTGCTGTACCAGTGATGGCGGCGGGGAGGAGGGGGCAGGCTAGAACGCCGGCGTACAAATGTATTATTCATCGGATCGTCTGCTTTTTACCCGGCGATTTTCGCGAGAGCCGGCGAGTCAGCACGACTTGAACCAACCCTCGCCCCCCCCCCACCTCCTCCGTTCCTCTTCTCTCGCATCCGCTACTATCTTCTCGTTACATTTATGCATGCTGCAGCTCGCGAGAACGAGAGAGAGAGGGCGCACGTCAACTTTGCGCTCTGCTTTTCACCACCCCCTCACGAGACGCGCATCCTTCCCCAGCTTTTTTACCTCGCGGCTTCGCGACCTTATTGTCCGCGCCCTTATTCCCTCCTCCTTCTCGACCTGCCTCGCTCTGCAACCCTGCCAGTCGATGCGACGCCTCTTTTTTCTCTCCCCCCTTTACCATTCTATATCTCCCTCTCGACTATTAGCTCAGCGCCATCTCGATTTTGCCCTTCCCCCTGCCCCCCCCCCCTGACCCGCCTGCCTTTATGCAGCGCGTTTTTATTACCGATGAGCTCTTTCCCTTCTTCCCTCTTCTTTTTCCTCTCGGTCCGCTCGTTGGGCCTCTCTCTCTCTCCTCGGGTGATTTACATTTTGCACCGCGAGCGCGCACGCGACGATATTTTATCCAGCGCGAACGGGGCCAGGTTTTGCGCTCTCCTGCACCACCACCGGCAAAGGACTATACTGTCTTTCGAATGTATATATATCTATCTTGCTGAAGCGGCGCCGTTACATTAACAAAAGATTCATTTGCCTCTTGACGGTAGTTCATTTTAAAATTTTCAATTTTACCTCATGCAGCGGAACACGTCTCTACACAGCCGCACCGTCCTCCACCCCCCACCCCTTCTTTTTCCTCATGAATGTTGAATTCTTTTGTGGTTGAAGTTGAAAGAAGCTATAGTTGAACGTTTGATTGCGCCCGCGCTTAGAATTACGCCGGAAATGGAAACAATTTCACCCAGGCAAAATAGACGGGGGGTGGTTATCGTTATATTCATGGAAAAACCGCAGCGACTCGTCCGATACGAAAGAAAGCCTCGAAGGAAATATCAATCGAAAAAACTCGGCCACATTGTCCAGCGATCCCTTATTGTGCCAAGCCCCGGATAATCCGGCCATTGATCTTCCGCGTGTCTCCTCCGTTAAAGACTGTTGGGGGGCTTCGGACTCGCTTACAGTCCTATCCCTCCAGCACCAGTTAGGTAGCTGATAACAAAAAAAAAAAGACGAAAGAAATTTCATTTCTCCTTGGAGCCGTGGACAGTATGTGTAGGCTAGCAAAGGGTGAGCCATCCGGCGGATTCGATTCATAAAAATGTAAATATCCACTCGGCAGAGAGAGAGAGAGAGAGAGAGAGAGAGAGAGAGAGAGAGAGAGAGAGAGGTACACCGTGGCGGAAGGGAGTGTTGAGGGGGCGAGTACAGCCGCGAAATTTGAATAACAACGGTGGGAAGCAGCGGTCGCTTCGAAATTGCAATATTCTCTCCCTTGTACCTTTCCTCCGGGCCCTGGGCTCTGGCAATTTTTCTTTTTCTCGCTCGTCAGCAGACAACCTCCCGCTGCGGGCGCGTCGTAGCGATATACCTACTCTCTCTTTCGCTCCCAGCTGCTGCAACGCGCACCAGCTATACCGCCTCTGAATCGTCGCTAAAAGTGGCCGAATCGCTCTCTCCGCTAACTCGTCAATTTTCTTGACTTGTGCGCTTGTAAACACAGTACCCCCTTCCCCCCCCCCCCTGCTGTGTCGCGTAGAAATTGCGCGAGCGTCTAGCGCCGACGCCGGTAATTAGAGAGAGAGGCAAGTTGCTACTAAAAAGAAAGGCCTTCCTTATTGTTACTGTGCAACGTAGCCGACGGCAGCAGCAGTGCCGGCGACGGGGGATAGGGGGGGATAAGGCGACGGAATTACATTAAGAGGTGGGAGGGGTAGAGAGAAAGAGAGGCTGAGAGAGGCTATATTGAGGAAGTCGCGCATTAAACATCGCTGAAATTACGCCGGATTTTTGCACGGCCCGCGCGTGTCCCACCCCACCTCCTCTCGCTCTCGCTTATCTCCAGAAGCGCAGGCCTTTGTAAGGAGTGCCGCGCGGGGCGGCTGACGGCAGAGTGCACCGTTAAAATACTGCCGGGCTTGTAAAATAATTTATTTTACGGGGGATATGCGCGCAGCCAACCCCCGTACGCCCAGTCGCGCGCGGCACTCTAGGAGAGCGAAGGGAGGGACGGCCTCTGCAGACTGCCGAAAAATTCGGGTGAAATTCTAAATATCCAGCTGCAGAGAGAGAGAGAGAGAGAGCGAAGTGCCGCACGCGCGCGGACGGACGAGTAAACGCGCGGGCCCAGGGGCGTTGAAGTGCTTTATGGAAATTCCGAAAATTTCGTCTGTTTCGTTATATTCTTCGCGTGTGTATGTGTATAAGCGCGCAAGGGGTAGGGGGCGCTTAATTTACCGTAAATAACGAGCGGCGAGCCCTCTCGTTTTAATAATTTCCCCAAGCTTAATTGTTTTATATTCATGCGACGTTTGTCCGCGCGTACATTTATTAAACGCAGTCTGATAACCCCCCTCCCCCGTTCGAACGTTCCATTTTTGAGGACTATTTTTTGTTTTATTTTCATTTCTCTGTTATGTAAATAAAGTGCGATTTATCATTTCCAACGCGTCGTCGCTGGATTATCCTTGTTCTCAAATACAAATATGTTTGGCAAAATTTGCAGGGAAAAAGTGGCGGTTTTTTTTTGTTTAAACCCGGCATAAAAGAACAAAACGCGAATTCGAAAAGCAGATACAGTTGTCAAAGCGTTGGTGCGTACTCGAAAAAGCAAAAGAGCACGGGAAATAAAATGAAAAAGCGACGACACGGAGGCGAAGCCTGAAATGGCGAGCGTACGTAGAGTATTGCCTTGAAATTTTCGCACACAGACACAGACTCTCACGCGTACACGTGTGCACCGAGTGTGCTCGAAACGGGGGGAAAAAAAGGGAACATAAATAAAAAAAAAAGTGGAAAGTGCAATTTCGCCGTGCGACCACTTTGGCCGCTCGAATAGGAATAATATCGTGTCGCGCGCGTGCAGGAAGAAAGAAAAAAAAGGCCGAGGCTAGATGAAAGGCTTGCGGCGTGGGGGGGGGGGAGATGGCGGAAGGAAGAAGCCCGACAAAAGTTCGAATTTTCTATTTTCGCGGGACGCGAAACGAATCAAACTTACCTAGATATCGGGGGGGGGGGGGCGAAGGTACAGAAAATTGCGAGCTCGACCTCGAAAATACCGCTCTCGTCTCTCTGATGCGCTCTCTGGCATTACGAGAACTCCGCGCGCGCGTCCTCGCATTTTTCGACGCAACCCTCCACTCCTTCCGCTTTCCGCTAGTCTTCCTCCGGCTGCGTGGAATTCACCCTTTGCATCCTCGAGAGGGGTAGGAAGAGGGAGGTTGGAGGTAGACGCAAATCGCTGCTGGCTGAAGGGAGTAAGAGAGAGAGAGAGAGAGACAGAGAGAAATAATTAGGCGCGCCATGGTATAGGGGGTAGAGTGTATGCTACGGGGGATGATGAGGTACCCAGATGCATCGCTGGGCACTGGAATACAAAGAGAGTCTTTACGTCGGAGAGTATTACTATTCAGACTGCTGTATGGTGCGCTGTATCGTCGAGATTGTTTTTTTCTTCTTTTCTATTTTCTTTTTTTTTCTTACTTTTTTTTTAATGAAAAAATAGCCATTGTGAGGAAATAATGAGCTTAACGATTAGTTGACTGAAAATATATCGGTCGAATTATTTATTTATACAGATTCCACGAAAGGAAACCGCGTGTTTTGAAATACTAACGTAACCCTCCATTTCCCAGTAGTATACGTATCGATCGTTGGGAATACCGGGGCAATCAAGCTTAAATAAAGAAGAGAAAAAAAAAGAAGAGAAGGGACTGAAATCAGTCTGGATTCGCGACGCATTCCGCAGCAGCAACAGCAACGTATTTCTCCCCGTTAGCAAACCCTTCGTCTCGAGATCCCACACGCACACGGGGTGGAGGAGAAGAGAGAGAAAAAAAAGAAGAGGGTCGATGGAAGAGAAGAGAGAAAAAAGGGATCGAATAGAAAGGAAATCCATCGGGAAACCCTCTTGTCCCCTCCCTCCACCCTTAGTCGTCGCTAATCCGTAGAAGCGCACCCCTCAATCGCCGCTCAAACGTGCGGGCGCTCAATACACCCCTCCCCCCTCTTTCGTCCTCCTTAAGAGAGAGGGAAACGACTTTCCTCGTCCCTCGTCATCCAAGCACTTCGGCTTGGGCCCGATCGAGGCGCGTTCGCGAGTGAAAGAGCGGCTCTTAATTAAATTCTCGCCTTGATCCCCGTCGTCCCAACTTCCGCCTACGCATGCCCTCGTACAGCTCGGGAGCTTCGATAATTTTCAAGCGCATATATAACGCGAGCTTCTTTCTTTTTTGCAGCAGCGGCAACGATCGACAGCTCTCGATGGCTCTTAATTAAAAATCACGAGAAAATGGGGAAAAAATCTATGTACTCAGGTTTATCTACGCGTTTATTTATTTTGCTTTTGTATTCGGTTTCTCCAGGCGATGCCTTGGCCGCGAGAGCTGAACGTCTTTCCGGGGATGGTTTTTATGCTAATTAAAAGGGCCAAGCGACTGCGTACATGCTCTCTCTCCGACTCTCTCGGTGGCGTTTTACTCTTTCGCGTTATATTTTTTTTCCTCCTGCTTCGCCTTATTTTCGCCTTGAAGCTCTTTTTTCCTTGGCCCATTATACACTTTCCTTTTATTTCTGCGCGCGCGCAAAAGAAGAGCATAACCGAGGCCTCCGAGGTATTTTGCTCTCGCGCTTCGTTTATTTGCCCGAGCCTGTAATGAAACCGAGACAAACGTGAGGATTTTTACCAGCAGCAGCAGTAGCAACCCAAGGGGGGGGGGGCGCAAGCTGAGAGAGAGAGCCGAGCTTTTATGAGCCCCAGGCGCAACACTGCTATAAGCGGGGATTTGAGCTGCCCGTTAATGAATGAAACTGCAAATAACCGCTTTATCCGTAATGTTATTAATATTTTTGCATTGCCCACTCTTCCACCACCCACATACACACACACGCATCGTCAAGCAAGTTTTGTGTTTGCTGCGAAACAAGTTTCGTTCGCTGTGCGGCGTTGGACTAATGGAGAAATCTCTTTCTCTATTTTATCATTTTCTTGCCGCCGGAGAGAAAACGTAATGTTATTTAATTTCAATTTTTTTCCGTTTGCCCAGGAAAAATATTTGAAGATGAATTTGAGCGAGCGAGCGGAAATTTATTTTTCCTCCCCCGGAAAAACTCATTATTAAACATATAAAGGGGGAAATCATTTCTAAATCTTTTTTTCATTGTCTTTTCTGCTTTTTTTTATTATTGTTCATTTTTACGTTGGCTAATTTAATTACACATGATACAAAGTATCAAAGCGATATAATTATTCTACGAGAGGATGCGGTTCTGTTTTCTTTGATGGTCGAAACGTCAGGCTCACTTAGTTTGTTTTCATCGACTAGAAAAGAGCGTTTACTTTGCATCTATTACAATAACTCGCTCATTTTAATATAATAGCGTGAAAAATTTATTTTGCACTTTAAAAAATTTTAATTGAAAAGTAAGCGTCTAGCCGAATGAAAAAAACGTTAGACGTTTTTATTCGGCTAGTATAATTGATTGCTCGCTATAATTGATAATTCGCCTTATTTCTTCCTCGATCACAATCATCTCCTCCAATTAATTTAATTCAATGGAAAAATAATAACGGACTTTCACATTATTAAAAAAAGATAACGATTATTAATGCAAAGCTCGCATTTGTCACTTCCAGTCGGAGTCAGCCATGTCCTGGCGTATCCGGCTGCTGGCCTGGCTGACGCTCGCGGCAGCTGGCGGGCTGCTGCGGCCCGGCCGCGCCGAGCTCTACACCGCCCTCGTCGACATGGAGGAGCTGCTGACGACGGAGGCGGTGCTCATCGACACCCTCAACGGCTACATAAGCGCCCAGGAGCAGCGGCTGGCCACGCTCAGGCGGTGAGTTTATCTATTCTCCATAATACTTCAAACGCCAGAGAGTCTGCCTACAAGTCAAAAGCTGGCCGATGTAAATATTTACGTATAATGTCACTGCCCCGGGTAAGTCTGCTGGCACACGCGGCGGCGAATCTTAACGGTCTCCTTGCTCTTTCGTCTATCTCTTTTTCCCACGACTAAATTACGTTTAGCAACGACGCGCGCTTACTTTATTTCTCTTGCTATTCTTATTTTCCGGAATTTTTCGCTAGACACGCGGAAGGAAAAAGTTAACGAGATCTGCTGTGGGAAATGCGAAAGGATAGAGGCTAACGGGAAGTGGAAAGCGAGAGAGAGAGAGAGAGAGAGAGAGAGTAAGAGATATAGGGAAGAGGGAATACCTCACGAGAGAGTAGGGTGGATGGAATGGAGACGAGGGCCGTATCGATCGATCCTTCTGGCTAACACTCGCTATTCGACCTTCAACCGCGCGCTAACCTCTTTAACGTGGGTGTCTAGTTAATAACACGTGGGAGGGCAACGTCGCTTTGAGGATATACTCGCGATCGATAGCTGCTCCGGCCATGTTGATGTGGTTTTTATTTAGTTTTTTTTTTGGTTTTACATTTTTCACAGGTGATTCTCAAACTGCTCGTTTCAATGTTTTTCTCTGTGAATTTTTCATTTTATAATCCGGTCGAAAGGTGTGTACACACCGGCGCTTGGTCGTTATACATTATTGATAGTCGCACTTTTAAATTCAAAACCGCACGCTCTTGGAGAGATATCGTTGGGGCATTAAAATAAAAAAAGGAGGGACAGAAAAAATAAAGAGAAGAGAGAAGAGAGGAGCCTTGGATATATTAATATTCAGCGAATGCTGAAAAGCCATTTGCATGAAAATCAGATCGACGGAAAATATAAATACGCTGCTTAATCGCAACGATAAATATTCATCCATCGAGATTTAAAGTAAATTCGCCCGCGAAATACTTGATGATATCCTTCCTTTTTTTTTTCTCTCGTGCACAAAAATTCGCATTTGTTTTCATTGCGCTTTTTTACCCTCCTTATGATTTTATACCAATCAAAATTCAGAATATAATAAAAAATGCCACATACGCGGTACAAATACAGTGCAAAGCTCGCGTAAAAAAATACCGTAAGCGCCTTGCTCTCGCGAAAGCTCTCCACACTCGCGTGCTCCGAGGAACGGCTTAACGTTGGCTGTAGCGAAACTCTCTAGCATGGTTATTTATACAGAGAGAAAGAGCTGCGGTGGAAGGGCGTTCGTTTGGTCTGCGAAAAAATTTATCGCGGTAGCCGGAAGCTTTTCAGTTTCAAAAATGAATTTCGCGTTTCCGCGCGCTTCATCGGCTCCCCCGCTCTCTCTCTCTTTCCATATCTCGGCGAGTTACGGGCTTCCTAAATAAATTCGCCCGTCGGTTCGCGCAACTCGCTACAATGGGAACCAATTAAAGCTTGTAAAAGGTACGCGCGTACGAAAGTGTTTGACGAATAATTCAGAGAGCTCGCTACTCACCTTTTTTTCCCTCTTATATTTTTTCAACTGGTCGGATTTTTCTGCTTTTTTTTTGGACGTTATACCGCGCGTGGTCGAGCTTTAACAAAACGTCCGGGCGAACTCTCGCGTCTATGGGCAATAACAAAATCGCAAAATGCGAAAAATTGCCTTTCATCTCCGAAACATTTCCGGATATTTTTCGCGAGTTGAAATTATCGGCCACGGCCGATCGCTTTTCGGGCATACATCGAGCGCAATTTTTATTCCTCGGCCATTTCGCACGAGCGAGCAGTTGGCTTTCATTTTTCTCCCTCCCAGAGCGCGTCGATCTGTAACTGCGCGCGTGTCCGACTTACGCTTCGACGCATTCTTCGCGGGACTGGCGTTCCCCTTTCTCTCTCTCCTGAACTTGATTGTTTCGATTTTCCCCGACTGCGTTTTTCTCTCTCGTTTTACGATTTGTTATGTCACCGGCTGTCCTGGGACACAGGGCGGTAAAAGCTCGTCGCGTACCGAGCTCGCTTTTCACAAATTCCAAGGCCCTGTGAACGTGATCTGATCGACTGATGGCTTTCTCGGAATTTCATTTCGACTTCTCCACCAGCGGAGTTTCTTAATGTTGGCTTGTTATTTTCCTCCGATATTTTTTATCCGATCTTATTTTATCGTCCTCGTTGTTTTTTATCGAGAAAATAAGAATCGACGATACCATGAGGTTATTTAGGATCTAAATTAATTTCTAACGAAAACAAGTTAGATATAATATTTATTAAAAATTATTTCTTTATTACTCGTTAAATATTTTGCGTATTACATAAAAGGTATATTACATTTTTACATCATTAAATTTGTTTCTGGTTTTTTCTTTAATACTCGTACACACGTACATATATGCATACAAATATATGAATACACATTTACACGCACATACGTACCGATGCCGGGAGTCAAATTGATTAAAAATAATGCGTGCAGTTATGATTAACGTTCACCTTATTTACAATGTACATATTCTTAAGAGTTGCATAAAGCACGGTCCTTTGTTTCGTCACCTGCGGCGCTTTCACCACCGCAGGCCTTGACCTCGCGCTACAAAGGAGCCGGTCTAAAGACACAGTGCATTACGGGGTAGGTCACTGGCATGGCCACGTTCTCCACCCAATAAGGAAACTCGACGCGAGCGCTCGGTCTCGGCACGAATTCTAAAGCTCGCGGATTCAGATCCGATTCTTCCGACTGTGTCTCCTGCTTCACCACCTCGCACGAAAAGTCGTATAAGTTTATGCCCTGGATATACGCTTTGTCGATGTACGTTTGCCACTGTTTTTTACAGGTGCCTGGAACAAATGAAAATCGAAAAGAAAAACGCGATTAGTTTTCGGAAGAAAGACGGTAAACGAAAGAAAGAAGTCGAGATAACTCACCAGAGGTTACAAGACCGACTGGATCGCCGAAAACGCCGATGACGTGCTTAGCCCGCGTGATGGCTGTGTTCATGAGTTTCTCGTCGGTTAGAAAACCGTAGTCGTGTTTGTAGCACTTGGTCGCCTGACTAGTGCAATGTCGAGTGCGCACGACGCTGACGAAGACGACGGCGAATTGTTTGCCCTGCACGTTGAGCACACGCTCGACGGACACTTCGCTGAAGCGGCGCTTGCGAAGCTCCTTACGTATGAGGAAGACCTGCTCGGCGTAGTGGGTGAGCACGCAGATGGAGTTCTCGTCGAAGGGGCCCCAGATGTGCTCGGGCCAATTCTCCTTGAGATGAGCCACTCGCTCGACGATCTCCAGTGCTTCGCGCTCGTTGCAGTAGCCCGTTGCGTCGGACACAGGCACGGCCAAGCCCGAGACCGCGAAGAACGACACCGGCGAGTAGATCGAGCGCTCGAGTATCTTCGAGCCTGGCTGTATCTGGTCCTTGTAGAACAGGTTCGAGGTCAGACGCACGATGTCCGAGTGCGAGCGGTAGTTGATGCAGAGCTGCACGCGGCACGGGTGCTTCTCCACGTAGGTCTTGTGGATGCGTTCGAGAATGCTGACGCCGAGGCCGCGCTCGCGGCACAGGTCGCTGTAGACCTCGGGCGCCAATTGCATCTGGTCCCCGGCAAGCACCAGGCGCGTGCGCTCGTTCGCCAGGACCAAGCAGGTCAGAGCCTCGCATTCGAATGCTTGGGCAGCTTCGTCAACGATTACGTGGCTGGGCGAGTACTCCAATCCACCCAAGCAACTCGCTGTACCGAGGGTCGTGATTATCAGCTGACACTTTTGTAAATCCTCGTTTGTTGGATCGCGGAATTGACCAGTCGCGTCGAACAGACAGTACTTTTGAACTGTCTGATGTACCTGTTAACATAATGGGAAAACCGAGCGTGTTTACTCAGCTGCAGCATATTCAGTTGAAAACGCAAAGTGATTTCATTTTATGCGAGAGTAATAATCGACTCGAAAAATCGTTCGGCAAAAGAATATACTCCCGACAACAAGCACAGCTAACTTGATGAAACGAATGAACATTAAATCGCAACGAAGCAAATTCGAAAGGGAACTAAAGCAATAAATTTGACTTACAGTATTCCTCATCCTTCCCGTGTAGTAAATTCGCATGGGCTGGAGTCGTTTATCCTTGGTCTCGTTGTACCAAACGTCAAAGTAATCCTTTATATAAAGATCGGCAGCGCTGTTGCTGTGCGTACACAAAATAACCTTGCTGTAAGGGCAATTGATTAAGAGAATCCTAAGAGCCTGGGCGATAGTCGAAGTTTTTCCAGTTCCGTAAGGGCCGAGTATGAGAAGAGGCGGTAGGCGAACATTGGTAGGCGTCATGATCGCGGCGACGGCCTGGCGTTGTCTGGCGTTCAGCTGGCATCCCTTGAAGCTCCACTCGTCGGTCCACTCGGGCATGCCGGCGGCCAGTGCCGGATCCAAGTTCGGCATGGGGTGCACGATCCGCGAGTCGGCCAGCAGATCGACGGCCCGCCGCCAGTCGCACATGGGCGTGCGGTTCATCACGTACTCGACGTACATGCGCACGAACTCGCCCGGGCGCAGCCGGAAGCGCTTGACGCAGGTGCGCGAGAGCCGGGCGTATATCATGTTGCCGCACTTCTCGACTATCAGAGCCTCGTACTTCTCCGGGCCGCGGCTCACGCCTCGTTTGTCCTGTATCACCTCCTGCAGCAGCAGGCTGTTGCAGCTGCGCAGCAGTAATCTCCCGCACTTGGTGTCCTCCGTGAGGTCTCGCACGAGCGGCACCTGAAAAATCAACCCGCCACGCGTACCGTTTACCGCTTTTCCTCCTTTTCCAGCGGCTTGTCAACGAGAGAAGTATCGACAAGCACGAGCAGAGGGTGCGCCTGTGAAATACAGCTTACCTGAACAAACAGTTCACCCGGCGGCGCGTACTTGACGAAAGCATCGACTTTTCCCAAATTGATCTCGCCGAGGACGGCCATGGTGACGACGGCGTTCTGCCTCGATATCTGCTCCTCGCGCGCCATCTCCTCGATGGTGATGAGCTCGTGCATTCTGCGCTTGTACGCTCGGGGCTGGCTGTCGTCGAATCTCAGGGTCGTGTGGGTAAGGAAGAAGTTGGCTATGCTCTGCTTCTGGTAGAGCTGGCAGACGCTCTTCTCCTTGGCGTTGAGCTCCGGGCCGTACGACGAGTGGAACGCTATGACCGGCTTGTCCTCGTCCGATGGCTGTGGGCACAGCGTTCTCATGTACTCGTGTGCGTTTTCCAGGCGCTCCACGTCCTCGGGTCCGTGCACGTCGACGCACAGCTTCCTCCTTATCACCGGACCCTTGTTGAACGCGAATATCACGTCCTGGCTGTAGGTGCCGACCCCGTGGGCCGTCAGTCTTATCGTGATCGTGTACGAATTCACGTTCTCCGTGCTCAACGACTGATCCGCGTCGATGCTCAAGTACGGCTTGCCTATGCGCTCGCGCGTCACGTAGTCGCTCAGTATGCTCTCGATCGTAAAGTTATCCTCGTAGTCCTCGAGCGACAGGAAAATTTCCGTCAGATATTTCGGGCCTGCAACGAACAAGTTTCAAATGTTATTTATATTCGGCGAGGCAAGAGGAGCAAGTAACGCTTTAAATTGCCAAACAAATCGAATTCGGGGAAGGTGGGCTACGAGGGGCGGGGGGGAGTGGAGGGAGGGGTATACACTTGTACAGAAAACAACATGTGAGAGAATGCGCGCGACGACAGCTGGCGGCAGCCGCGTAAACATAAACAAACGGCATCATCGCTGGCCAAGGTGATCCGTTTAATCTTCTTCCGCGGGGCAACGTACGCCCGTGCCATCTTTGTACATATCAAAACGGCTCCTCGCGAAACGCGCGAGCGAGAGAGAGAAAGAAGGAGCGCGCGAAGGCGTCGAATAAACGAAGGAAATTGACGAGAAGAGGAGCGTAGCGCTGGAACAAAGGCGGCTGCGCGCCGACAAGCCGAGAGAGAGAGAGAGAGAGAGAGAGAGAGAGAGAGAGAGAGAGAGAGAGAGAGAGATAGACCGATCGAGTTGGGGGAGGAGGGGGGCGAGGTGTGGGGATGGGAGGAAGAGGAGAAGAAGAAGAAGAAGAAGGTGGTAAGCGCCGAGGGAGAGAGAGAACTTACTCTTGCAGGCGACCTCGAACGTCCAAGAGGCCTCGGCGCCACGGGCGTTGGCGAAACGGAGCTCGAGGGATGGACTGGCCTGGACGGCGACATCCTCGAGGTTGTTGTCCGAGAGCACGGTGTCGGGCCGCGCGGCGTAGAGAAAGCGGCGCAGGAGAGCTTCGCTGGCGGCGCGAGCGGACCTAACCTCGCCGCCGTCCGCCTCGGCGGCCATGACGATGCCTGCTTGCTGCTGCTCAGACGACGCGCCTATCGAGAGCTCTGCGGAGGAGGAGCGGCTCCTCTTCGACCGTGTGCGCCGCCGCCGCCGCTGCTGCTGCTGCTTGATGTGCACGGAGGGACGACGAGACTCGAGGACGATGCTGAGTCGTGCGTTCGCGCACCAGGGGCGGCCAAACCAGCCGAACGTCGGAGATCGAGAGAGCTGGCTCTGATGCTGCGGCAGCTACTGGCGCTTCTGCGACTCGGCGGCGGAGCGCTCGCTTGTCTCGAGCGGAACTGAGAAACGGAGCAGCGGCAGGGGGGGTACTTATGCCGCGATCGATGGAGGGGCGCCTGCGTGCCGAGGACGCCCGACACGACTCTCCCTCTCTCTCGCTCGGCTCTCGTGCGGGTATTATACGCGGCCAGGGGATCTAGACTTCGGACGCGTATATAACGAAGCTTTTATCCCGATGTTTGTATACACAATGAGACTTGGCGAGGAGTTTGATTTATGGCTCTGCGGACGATGAGAATGTTTAGAACCGGTTAATTACTACAACTTGATTTGCCGATTAGAAAAGGATATTTTTAAACTTGATATTTAACGGATCCGCGTAATGTTTGTTTGCTTTTTTAATTACATTTTCTATTATTAAATTGTGAGCTTTTATTTTTAATAAGCATTTTGAATTTTATTATTTTACAAATTTAGAAAGATAATAATATGATGAATATGAAATAAATTATTCATTGTGTTTACATTCGAATAATACTCAAAGAAAACGGAACTTTCGTAAATTATTTCAAATATATAACGTGAATGCGATACGTTACAGTTAAACGATATTAAATGAAGCCATATATTCAAATTAATTATTTGAACAAAGAACATTTGAAAAACTTGGAAATTCATAATGTTACTCTATTATTTGCAATAATTTACAATGAAATAAACGCACGCGTAAAATTTAAAAAAAAAACCATACAGAGACAATCGAATTCTAAAACTAGTTTTTTCGCCCCGGCAACTACTGCGTTATTAAACCAGCGATAAGGCAGCTATTAAATCGAATCAGATATCGGCTGGTGCTCTTAAAAATAGACGCAATTCCGAGGTTTTTGGTAAAAAGGCAATTGGTATAGAGTAGAAAAAAAGAAGAAAAGCCGATTAAAATGCGTATCTGATGTGTATTTTTTATTATCCTCCATCGAGATGATTCGATTTGTCGCGGCTTGGGCAAAAGTTTGTAGACGAGCCGGATATTTTATTGAGCTCGAGCCGGGGGGTCGCGTGAAATTTTTAACGAACCACTCGAGCGCGTCCCCGGGATGTATTACCGTTATTCATTATCGAGTGCTGACAATTTTTTGTTTTCTAACGAGTATAGCTCGTATAACCCCATTATTTACCGTTGCGCCATATTTCCCTTGTCTATATCCAATTTCACCCTGAAACTTGCCAATTTTCAAAAAGCATTATCCTGTTGACATCCATCTCGAATGAATTGCCATTTACCAACAGATCAGATTTTAAAAAACCATGAAATTCCACAAAAAAAACGACATCGCGTAAGCCCCAAATATTTCTTACAAACCATCTTCCGTCGCAACAACGACGCGCAGGCGTTGTACAATACAAGCCCAACCAACTGGCAAAGAGGAAGCAAGAGGCGCGCCTGTCAGTTATCTCCCTCTTTCGTCCTCTCTCTCGTTCATCGTCCTTCCAACATCGGATCATCGCGGGCCATTAGAGCCGCCGGCCGAATTAATCGATTGCCGCTCGATTCGACACTACCCTCTCGGCTGTCGCCAGAGTGGCGGTATTATAAGTATAGGGCCATATTCAAAGGACACGTCCAAAGGAGGGAGTAAGAGGTGTCGTCAAGCGGAAGGAGATACTCTTGATCGGCTCCCCGTTTTAATTGACGCGCTCGGAATCGATTTACAGCGTCGACCGCGCGCTTTTTACTTCTCTTGTTGTCTCCGATAGCTTTTGTCCTTCGAGAAATGATATTTCGGAGAGGTATTATTGCTGATGATATCAGAGATGGATTAAACACATTGTGTATGGGCGAGAAAAACGGTAGTTCGAATATATTTCAAGTGCTTATTTCGGTACTTATATGTTATATGCGCGTAATAAATTTCAGATTTCCACGGTGACAGGGCTCGCTTGAGTGAAAAAAAGGGGATCTTCTTATTTCACGATAAACAAGGGCGGAAGTAAGGTACACTCGCAAGGGGATTCAACCGCGCCAGCCAGGGAGGGGACGATAATAGCGAATGCTCGGTCACATCTAGCCGGACAGCTGAATCGCCGGGCGTTTATCAAGAAGTAACCCCCTTTCCCCTATACCCACACTCCTCTCTCTCTATACCGCGTTTGCCGCACGCGTCAGCTAGCCTTTCAAAAAACCGTATCACGGCTTTACTGCCACAGTTTGTTTCTTCCAGCCTATTTCCCCACGGCCGATGTCGCCTATATTTTTTATTTGTTTTTTCTCCCTCGTTTTTGCCCTCCTCACCCCCTGCACCCGTTTTTATTGATCCTAAAAACTCAAGTTTCGCAGACGCACGGTTATTTAACTCGCAGCCATCGCCGGAGGGCTTGCTGAATTTCCCGAGAGTTGGAGAGTGACGAAGCCACATAGAATGCAGAGAGATAGATAAAAGCAGGTGCGGGTGTCGTAAAAAGTTTAGCGGATGGATTTGCGGAAAAGGATTCTGTTCTATTCGCCCTGCACTACTACTCTTCTGTCCTCTTCGTTCCCCCAACCACCCTGCCTTTACTTTGAATCCCGAGAGCAAACTGTAACAAGCTTTTCAGATATATTTAGATTACTCGGAAAGAATCGTGATTGTCTATATGAAATTGAAAATTTCTTTTTTTAATTCGTTCAAACGTACGGTATATTTTTGCTTGACCTCGATCTACAGATATTCAATAAAACAAGGTTTTTTTTAATTTACAAGTCGATAGAAAAAATTATCATTCCTCGTTACGTATTTTACGATTCAAGTTTATACCGCTTCGACCAAGCTTATCTTTAGCTTTTCCTCGGTCAGCGGAATCAGGCGTAAAAGGTTTACATCAGCTTTCGGCCAAAAGTCGGTACATAAAAATCGGTAAGACAGCCCAGTCTATTAGACAATCCCGAGGGACTATGAAACGAAAGTACACGCGATAGATAGTAAACGTCCATAAGTCCATATCCTCTTTCTTTTTGCGATATAGCAAAGACAAAAAAGCACGCCAGGAATAATAGCGACAGAGAGAGAGAGAGAGCCACGGGGGGATATAGGCATCAGGAGAACATAAGAAGGATAGAATCGCCGGAGAGAGGGATTTTATGGACCGTCGCTTAGGATAGCGTCTGATCGGCTTTGGGTGTCGGCAAGCCTCCTCTCTGCCCGGGCCATTTGCTGAAAATCGCTCGGCCGAGCGGAGAGCTCTCCCGAGCGCGCTTGTCGCTCCCTTTCCCACTAATTCGCCCGTGCGCCGCGAAGCCCTTCAGCTCTCGTGCAGTGGAAGGAGGGGTAGACAATTGGCCAGCGGGTTTTATCGTTCCCTGGCTCTTACTCGCGCGCGTCCGCTCTTCTTTTTACGCCGGCTCGACTGCGTTCCGAAGCGTGTTCCGAGAGCGCGCTTATCTAACGGGCTTCCCCTTTAATTTGAATACCACAGAGAGAGAAAGCGCGTCCCGATGTTCCGAGAGCTGGTGCTCGTTGGATTTACCGCGCGTTTATATGGTAAGTTTCGTCGACGAGTCTGACATCCGAATTTTCTACTTTTCTCCAGCCACCTAGTGTTTTCTCATACGATTTACTCCCTGTCCGTTGGAACGTTTCCTCGTCGTTGTTATTAATACGAAATAGAGAGCATCGCTCTCTTTCCGGCAGCCGAAACGAAAGGCCGCGATAAAAAGCAGCGATCGATAAGAGCGAAGTGTGCGGGCGCGAGAGCGAGAGAAATGATTTCCCCTTAAATTTACAATTCAATTTAGCCCTCGCGACTAGCCCCCCGCACGTATAGCACCCCGCACTTGAAAGATGAAAAAAAAGCCGCCGCCCATCTAAAGGGGGTATATATACGACAGGGGGGCCTGGGAGGCTAACGCGATTCGCGCGTCGGCCCAAAGTGCAGCTGCGCTCTCCTTTCTCCCGTATATACCGCACCAACCTCCTCTTCCGAGCGCTTTTTGCTACTCTCTCCGTACAGTATATAGACTCTCTCTCTCTCTCCCTTTTTTGTCCTCTCTCCCTCTCATCCTCTTCTTGCACATTACTCGCTGGTGCGGGTGCGGTGGTCGCGTCGATCGGTGCGTAATGTCTCCCTCGGCGCGCGGCGAATCGTTTCGCCAATGGCGGCAATTAAAATAATGGAGCTCGAGAGCAAACGCCGCGGGAATATATAGAAAAAAAGAAGAGCGAGATGGTCCACAGGACTCTCTCTTCGTTCACCTCATTCGGTTTTCTATGAAGTGCAGCCGTATATGTATAAAGGGGGTATGAGAGGCGCCGACGAGATTGCGGCTCTCCCTCGTCTCTTCTTTTGGCGGGCTCGCTTGGTCGTCTTTGTCGAGCGCCTTTGGCTCATTATCAAGGCTCGGGATGTAATTGAATACGAGATACGCCGGTAAGGCTGGCCGTGTGCCTTTGGTATTCGAGAGTTAAATAGGTGGTATATCAGTGTCAGGCTGTAGGGGGGAATTTAAGCGTCGTTATAGGCCGAGAGAGGAGAGGACGTATGAAATGCGCTCTTATCAGTTGTCCAAATGATTCGGCAAACAATGGAGAGGCGCGGATGAAAGGAGGGCAACTCGATCGCGAGAAGAATGGTCCTCCGACGACACTCCGACTCCCTTGGCTTTATCTTCGCAGGCAGAAGGTGGAACTGATGTGTATAAGTATATACGTAGAAATATATATATACGAGTGTTTGCACGTACACGTGCGAGTGTAACGCGAGAGTATCGATTGTGCGGCAGCGCCGGCAAAAATAAATCCTCGTCTTCTCTCGGCAGCAGCAGCAGCAGCCCGTTGGCGTCACTTGGCGAAAAATATCGCTGTTCAACGAAGGAAAACGGATTGACTTTGCCTCTCTCTCGTCTCGAGATATCCACGCGATGGAAAATGACAATTTAATTTCGAACCCGCTTCTTCCCCATCCACCCCCTTTTCTTCTACTCCCGGGGAATCGCTGTCGGTTATATTTATACCGAGATATACGTGTGCGCCGCTAGACGACTTGGAGAATGTGTATCGACATTGATACCTCGCCTCGCGGTTCGCTTGCTCTCCTCATATATATCTCTATATACTCGCGTGGCTCTTGCTCTCGAGAGCGGATAAAACAATTTTTAACCGCACGCGATTGACGTTATATCCGCTCACTGACGGCTCTTCCTCTTTTTCTCTCTTCGCTCCTAATGAAGTTTCAATTCTTTCGCTCTTAGGATACCCCCTCGATACAAACCGTCGTTTCCGCTCGAAAAAGCAATCGCCGCGAAATTGTGGACCCTCGTCGTTTCTCGAACATTACAATTAATAAAAACCACTCAGCCGACTTTATAGCGATAACGTCAGCGACACCACACCGCATTAAATCAAATCGTACTTTCTCTCCAGCAATCGATCTACAAGCTCGATCGTCGTGCACACAGTCGCAAAGTCAAGCGGATAAAGCCTCCTCTGTGTACGCGACGCAGTTACATCCGCGAGGTGGACATAAACGAGAGAGTATGGTGCGCGGTCTACACGCGACAACGGGGGGCTGTATCTCTCGCTGGACAATAAACGCGCGTAGTGTCCCGATAAATTATCCCTCGGCAAATTCGCGGAGGGCGGGGGGGGGGGGGGATAATGATCGTCCCTCTCTCGCGAGCGCGCCGCGGCAATTAAATATTAATGAGCCGCGCGAGCCGCGCTAAATAACCACCGGTCGCCGCGGGCCACGTTACGTCTATAGGCCGTTAATAAACGAGCCGGCAGTTGGTGTCCCGGTGCCTTTGATTTAGCGCGATAATCGACCCTTATCCCCCTTTGCCCTTTCTGTGTCCATCCTGGCGTTGACTGTGTCAGCCGCTAATGTTTTATTCGGTGTCGCGGGGGAAATCTGATTGCTGCTGCTGCTACACCACCAGCGCGTTTATTCCTATATATCCGTGTGTACAGGAAGATCGAATTTCGGCTTGATTTAACGCTTCGCCGAGATGATTTTCGACGCGCTCTCATTGACAGTATATACGCGACAAAAGCTGCTTATCGGGCGTAACGCATAGGGCGGGAAAGCTCCATGCTATAGGCCTCCTCTTCCGTCCTACATAGGGATGAATGCTGGGGAGAAGGGTACATTAGCGCTCGCTAATCTAGTCGATAAACCTATATAATGTGTATTAATCTCGCTGCAGAAACGTCGAGGATTACGCGCGGGAGCACGAGGAGGCGGCGCGCAACATCCAGCAGTACCTGTCGAACCCGATAAACGCCTACTTGCTGGTCAAGCGCCTGACGACCGACTGGCGCAGAGTTGAGGAGCTCATAACCGAGGACGTCGGCAAGGCATTCGTCGCCAACATCACCAGCTCGAGGAGCGATCTCAAGTTCCCCACCGAGGAGGATCTCAATGGCGCAGCTGTCGCTCTTATGAGGCTCCAGGACACCTACAAGCTCGAGACCGCACAGGTCGCTCGTGGTGTGCTCAATGGCGTGCAGTACAGTACTGGTCTGTCCGGTGAGTCGAATTTTTTCTTAATAAATCTTGGGTTGATGATTGAATAAAATCACATTTCTCGTAATTACTCCTGTTTCCATAAGCACGTCGGGTAAATTTACGTCAAAGAAACTTTTACTGGCAGAGAAAAAAAATGCTTTTGGTCACTCTAATACGACAAACGACGAATTGGATCGCGTTACTCGACTCTAATGAGGCTGTCAAAGAAAAAGTCGCTCTAATGAGTAACCGAATCGCAAAGTTTTTCAACTAATGAAAAATTCATTCCGTTCGATTACGAATCGCCCGACAGGCTGATTACAAATCTAGCAAGACTGCCGGTAAAATCCCTTTTTATATGAATTTAACAATTTCGTTCTGTACGCGCAACATTATCCAACCGTCAAACGAAAACGTAAACACTTTGAAAAAATCAATTTCCAAAATTGAACAATCCGCGCCAGTGAATGCGAAACAGCAGGTTAACCAAAGAGACGCAAGGAAGCCATTCTCGAGACGTTCTCGCTTGGTAATGCAATCCATTGTCATGGGATATAAAGCTTTCAAAACTTGCCGTCAAAGCGCCCTACAAATAGCCAACCCCCGAAAGACGAGAACTCGAAGTATCTCCGAAATGCCAACTATAACGAAGCGCGTCCGTGAAAAGCCTCGGAATAGCGGCAGGAGCTTTCTCTCCACGTACATGTAGAGAAAGGGCACTAAGCTCACCGTCAGAGCTTGCGGTGTTTCGAATTGCAGACAAGTTTCGGCGAAGCGCGTTCTCCCCCCCCCCCCCTGAAAAGATTCTAAAAGAAACGCGCACGCGTGCTTTCGGCATATAAACCAAGAGTTTATATGCCGAAAGGCGCGGTAATCGGGAATATTAACCCTGGTTCGAAGGGCTAGAAAAAGCCGGGTTCTTTTCTAAGATAGAGTTTTGCTTTCGCAGCCGGCGACTGTTTCGAGCTCGGCCGGCAGTCTTACAACAACGGCGACTACTACCACACGGTGCTCTGGATGCAGGAGGCAATGGACCGGCTGCAAGAGGAGCAGAGCAACCGCACGACCATCTCTAAGCCTGACATACTCGAGTACCTCGCCTTCTCCACGTACATGCAAGGTAAGCTAAGCGCGCCCACGCCGGCGTGAAAACTCGCCGGGAGAACAATAACGGATACGAGCTCTGACGGCGATGACGCAGCCAGGTTGCCTCTCTCCCTTGCCAAGCCCTTAGCGCCAATGACGAGAGCGTTTATTGTGGCTGTTTTCCCGCGGAGTTGCAAAGCCGCCCTGATGTAAATGCGCGGAATGACGTGGCGCTTTACGAGTGTTCAGGAGGATTAAGCTTCTGAATTTTGATGGAGATGTGTGCTTCAAGTATTTCGAAAACGCGTCCCTTTTCCATCCATAAATCATGGGAGGCTGCCTCGGAGATTTGGGACAATAACAGAACGATAGCCGGGATATCGCGTTACGCGAGCTTTTAACGTTACTCTCTCGCTCTCCCCTGTAAAAGGTAGAAAAATGTCGCGCGCGCGAGGGTTATGAAAGCGCGAATTTAAAGAGAAAAGCTTCCACGCACTCTCTGGGTCCGGAGAAAAATGCAGTAAGTACTCCGGGGGTGGTGTAGCGTAAGTCGAGGAGGACGTAAAGCGAGCTTTCCCGGGCTGTAAGACGAGCTTTCGAAATTCATGCCGTCGTTTACAAGACAAAAACTTAATTTAGAAAAGAGCGAGATTATCTTTCGCGAATAGTCGGCGCGGGAGAAAAGCTTTTGGGCTTTATGAAATGTAGCGGATGAATCTGCCTTTTTTTATTAGCTCGAAACAAAAGACTTTGCGTTTACCTGCTAAACTTTTTTTCTTACAGATGCACATAAAAGTGCTTTAAAAAAATTCTTTCTCCAGTTTTAGTATTTTGTACAGTTATTTTATGATCGTTAATAGTTCTATGTAGAAAAATGTCAGATCGAAATTACATACAAAGCTTTTCCTTCGAAGTATAATTAAGTTTGTAAGGGTCGAACGAGCAAAAATAAGAAATAAAGCTTACGATAAAAACAATAAGAAGGATAGGCGGCAGCGACGAAAAGCTAATAAAATCAAGCACGTTTCATCGGCGCGGCATATAACCGCCGGAAAAATCCACTTCCGTTCCAAAATGTAATTAAGCGATACTTTATCCGCCCGAGTTGTTTGACTTTCAATACGAGAGATCATCCATTTGCTCGATTAAACTCATGGTACATCCCCAAGAGCACACGTGTCGATCGCTGTGCGATAATCCAATCTATACCTCCTCTTCGTCCCGCCTTTTCTCACATTTATCTTCCTTATCCGAGCCTATAAATGTTTCGCTCGCATCACCCTTTCCCGACGGAACGAAAGATCCCTTTATCCACTACAGAGCAAAATAAGTGTACACTCGCGTCGCGTCAATCAGCCGTGCCATTACGAGTATATAACGAAGTAATTCGCGCGCAAAACATTGTGACAAGGGTCGGGGGAAAGTCCAGGGGGCGCCGGATAGTCGAATAGCTCGCTCTCAGAGCGGAATCGCATCGTCTCTCTCTTCCTCTCGCGTGTCCTTTATAATGAACGAGGCGCCGTCCGTCTGAAAAATTCATCCTCCCTCCAGCGCCGTTAGTTCGCCAAGTTTTGCTTCATACGCCCCCGTGGAGTGAGAGGATCTGAACCGGACAAAAGTGAGAGTCGCGCGTAGAGGAGAAGGAAAGAGAGTGAAAAAGAGAGGAAAGGATACTGGTCCTCCGAGCGAGCGGAAACTGCATTACGAATTGAGCCTCGACTGAATGATTTAGAAAGAAAGCGACTCCCCACGCTAGCAAACCAAGTGCGCGCGCTTCCTTCTTTTACGTCCCTTTCGACTATATACGCGTTTACTTGCCGGCCTGTTTCGCCGTCGTCTTCCTATACACCCCCCGTACGCCCGGCTTTTTCTTCTCTTCCCTTTTACCTCGTTATAATTACTTGCTCCCTCTCTCGCTCGTCCTTCCCATCATGAGTTCTCCCCTGCCCCCCTGGTCCTCTCTTTCTTTGTCCTTTGCACTTTTCCACCGGATAAATCCTGATGGAGAGGCAGGTGCAATTAAAAAATAACGACGGGCCCTTATAAGCTCTTTAATAAAACTCCGCTCTATTATTCAGCTGGAATGAGGAATTACTTGTTACCCCCCTTCCCTTCCATTACAATCTTCTATTCCGCCGGGCACGTCGCTCGTGTAATAATAAACTCTGACAAATTTATAACGGATTACTAGTTAATGCTTGTTCGCGTATACACATCTATATACATTGGTAACAATATTTAGCGGTGAAATTCGAAGGGAGGAATAACTTTGAACGGAACAGTAGAGTCAAGCTCATGCATGATTGCTCGGGCCCGATGGAAACGCTTCAAAAACAATCCCGGGAACGTGTCTACGGAGAGCTGGTCCATTTTCCAATCGCCCCGGCGGCGCTCTGTACCATCAAAAATTCAACAACGACGCGCGAAAGCTTTCCAGCGCCACCCCTATGCATCAAACTCTGCCGCCATCACCACCCTCTTTTCACCCAGCCCCCAGGGCCCGATTGACCGTTAATTCGTGGAAAATGCACCTTTGCCAATTCTCCCGTTATTTTTGCCGAAGCGCAATCCGTAAGGCTATATCCGCGCCAGTGATGGAGTACAAGCGAAACGCACGTGCGACATCAAGCGCTTCCGTTAGCACTTCGTGTCGGTAACTGCGTTTTTTTTCTTTCTCTCTTTTTTTTTCCGTAACTCAGGACGCTTTTCTCGCTCGCGTCTCGTCTTAATTTCGTTATCTGCCAACTGGTGCAGCAGGTGCTAGCCAGGCTCGCGCACGGTAGAGAAAGAGAGAGCGTGCTCGGACTGTAGAGGCGCCCTTTCGAGCGTCGACGACGTATAGTAGAACCCCTATATATATACGCCGGCGGAAGCGAGAGATGCGAAACTTTTTCGACTCTAAAGGAATTACATCGGACTCGGGGGCTCCGCGCACCGTGTGATTTACAGCGAGAAATAAAGCGAGCCTTTAATAGTTTTTCGATTGCAACTCGCCCCCTGCTGCCGCTGCGGGTGGAGCACGGCTAATAATTTCAGGGGACGTTTTTCGCCGCGAGTCTATAGCCCCCTTCTCTCTCCCCCCATCCCAACTCGTACTCGAGTTTCAGGCCGTTTATTTCTATTAAAAGTTAATGTTCGAGGCTTGAGAGATTTGTGCTCGTTGCAAGGAGAGTAACGGCCGCCGAAACGGACGGCATTGGCGCGCACCAACTTTCCTTCCATTCGTAATCATTTTGCTTCGTTAAAAAAGCTAACTTGCGCGCTCGGGCAACTGCTACTTCTCCCCAATCTCCCGTCAGATGGTTATTAGTCAATAATTTTCACGCGCGTGACACTTTTTTTTGCCGCGGCTATTGGACCCTGGAGTGTTTGATAAATTGAAGGTGAAATTAAAATAATGTGTCTACGTTGGAACGACGATAATTAGCTTAATGAGCTGGTTTATACGAAGTGTTATTAATGCGGACGTATAGATGTGCGCGCGCGTTTTACATTTTAACGTTGTTTGCAGCGCTATATAAGGCTTTACAAGTATATTTATTTATCGGCATTCCACATACACACAGCGGGTTTACAATAGCTGAAACCGTACGAAATTGCTTACACGTTCGAGTTTATATAGAATATTAATAATTAATTCGAGATATAGATTCATTTACCAAAATTAACGATTCCCGCAGTGTATACGTGCAGGCTAATTACAATTCGACCGGGCAGACTCGAAATAATGATAAATTCAATGTAATTAACGGACTTCCCCCGATACTCGTTTACTTTTAATATGCAATCGTCTTGATAGTCGCAATGAAAAAGTGATTCATAAATCCAGCGCCAAAGTAAAATCCGTCGCGTCACGTTTTATCGATAATTCCTCGGCGTGGCAATTCGTCGCAATCAATCAGGGCCGAAAGATCGGTATTAAAGAGGCTCGTCCGTCACTTTGGGAGTAAAGATGGGTATAAAAAAATCAATGAAACCTTGCAGGTAACGTAGTGCGAGCGCTGAGCATAACCAACGAGCTGTTGGACCTGGTGCCGACGCACGAGCGAGCCCTGGGTAACCGGGTCTACTACCAGGAGGAGATCCAGAAGCGGACCAACGAGTCGAGGAGAAAGAAGGGCGAAGATGGCAGTGACGACACCCCGACAGCCAGTCCGGTGAGTTTTAGCATTAAATTGTTACTTTAGAAGCACACCTTGTTATATACTGATATCCCGATCTCTATAGCACTTCAGCGTCCAGGAGAAGAAGATCAAGAGCGTGGAGGAGATGACGGAGCGCGAGCGGTATGAGATGCTGTGCCGGGGCGAGATAACCGTCTCGGCGGCGATCAAGAAGGAGCTAAAGTGCCGCTACGTCGACCGCGGCGTGCCCTTCCTCAAGCTCGCCCGGTTCAAGGAGGAGGAGGCCTACCTCGATCCCCGCATCGTCATCTACCACGACGTTATCTACGACGAGGAGATCGAGACGATCAAGAGGATGGCTCAGCCGAGGGTGAGTTATTTTATCCACACACACACAGCGGGGGACACGTATGTAGATGCGCGCGTGGAAATTCATAATCGATTCACGTCGATCAATTCTTTCCCTCGGCTATATTGGACAAATGCGCGCAGCCGTCGTACAATTACGCTCGCGAAATTTCTAATGAACGTATTGCGGCCGGAGCCGGAATGGAAAAGGGGGAGGATCGGGTGGGGGGCGCAATGAGGATTCAGCGATACGTATAATAAATTCCTTTCGAACGTGACCTGACGCGCCCGGGCCATTATGTGGAAAAGCCCTTTTGCATCGCGTGCCGCCTATACGGCGTATCACGCGACGCTCTCTCCCCCGACTCGCCTGTATACCCCCAGCGGAATTTATTAACGTCGCAGCGGGAACGCGTGCTCGCGTCTCTCTCTCTCTCTCGTAACGACGATTTTAATTCTATTTCTTGTGCCGTACAGTTTCCAATATTAATAATCGTACACTACTCGCGAATACGTACGTATGCGCTTCGATATTAACGATGTAAGGAAAAAAGCAATACCCACGGCTCGTTGAATTTCCAAAAATCGCGCGTAATTTAACGAAACCGCAAACGTGCGCGTGCACGAGAGAATTAATCATCCGTCGTGTGGGGGTGAAGGGGAGCATCGAAACTGCGAGGCGGCCCAATTGTGGCGAGAGAG
Organism: Anagyrus pseudococci; assembly: GCA_030522585.1. Classification (NCBI taxonomy): domain Eukaryota; kingdom Metazoa; phylum Arthropoda; class Insecta; order Hymenoptera; family Encyrtidae; genus Anagyrus; species Anagyrus pseudococci. The sequence goes on along the minus strand of JAPYYQ010000736.1, from coordinate 69,195 downwards.
AGAGTTTTGAAAAAAGCGGCAAGAGGACCGTGGCAGCAGGGAAGGGGGGGGGCGAGGAAGCGGATGAAACACAAAGCGAGGGCGGACGGTCAGTCGTCCGATGCATTTGCATGATAAAAGGGTCCTGTGGGGGGTGGTGAACAACGCTGCTGGAGGATGGGGGAGGTTGTTATACGTCCGGCCACTAACGCCCAGGCTGGGCTCTCTCCGGGCTGTTTGCTGCCGGCAGTTCAAGCGGGCGACGGTGCAGAACTACAAGACCGGCGAGCTGGAAATAGCCAACTACCGCATTAGCAAGAGCGGCTGGCTGAGGGAGCACGAGCACAGGCACGTGCTCGCGGTGAGCCAGCGCGTCGAGGACATGACGGGCATGACCATCGAGACTGCCGAGGAGCTGCAGGTTGTTAATTACGGCATCGGCGGACATTACGAGCCCCACTTCGACTTCGCCAGGGTGCGTATAACACACTCTACCCGAGCATTCTCTTTCGCCCCCCCCTTTCCACCGTGCATCCATCTCACCCCCGCCACTTGATCGTTGGTTAAACCCTATACCTATTCCCTATACCCTTGCTTCGAGTCGCTTCGATACCCCCCACACTGCGTTCTGCTTGCGGAACGTGTTTATTATTGCCCGGATGCTCGGCGAATTTTGTTAGACGAGGAATGAGGTGCTGGGAGGATATATCCCTCGATTTGTATATTTGCTATTTTACGTATTTGTTATCCGTGTTTTCCCAGTGGGATTGCTTTCGATAATTTGAACGTTAATTGAATTCTAGAAACTTTACGCTTTCGAATTATATCGCTGAAATTTTGTTGATATTTATTCATGTGCGTTTTGCTTGTGTATTGTTTGGATTATTATTTACGTTGATTATTTCGTTATTGTTTACACTACTCTCAAGCAACATTCCGTACAAATGTTTTCACGTTATAATCCAATGAATATCTTATCGTACTCGATATAAAGCCGATGCTTTTGAAGTATTATATTCATGGGTAGAGAAGCGCAAATAATCAGATCGAGATAATCTTTTCAATTAAATTTAATTAACATGTATCATTCGAACATTTAAATCTTTCATACATTCATGCGATACGTTTATCCCCAAGCGAATAATTCGTCGAAATAGCTCCAAACCATAAATTTTAAAAAAACTTAATAAAATGAATTATTCCAGTATATAATTTAACTACTAAAAATTGCAATTTATGGAGATATGTAATTAATACGCTATTTTTCATTTTAGAGAGAAGAAACAAATGCGTTCAAGAGCCTAGGCACTGGTAACCGAATAGCCACTGTTTTGTATTATGTAAGCAATAATTGACCTATTATTGTAGTTTAATTCGTTCGTAAATTTTAATAACTCTCTTTCCTATTGATTATAGATGAGCGACGTGGAGCAGGGAGGTGGTACGGTTTTCACGAAAATCAACATTGCCCTTTGGCCGAAAAAGGGCAGCGCTGCTTTCTGGTACAATCTGAAGCCTAACGGAGAGGGAGACTACAAAACGCGACACGCCGCCTGTCCGGTCTTAACCGGCTCGAAATGGGGTAATGACAATACAGAATCAAGCAACCTTCTTTTTAATTAACCTAAAATAATCGAATATGAAATAACAACAAACTCTTTGTACAGTTGCAAACAAGTGGCTGCACGAGAGGGGCCAGGAGTTCCACAGGCCCTGCACGTTGGAAAATCAGCCTGCCGATGTGGATGACGGCCGGTACTAAGCCCCTGAAAATCACGTCTTTATGTATGAGAGTGGAGTTCCGGATTCCCCGGCTATAAACGAGTCGCGAGTGACGTTCGCAAGAACAGCTCGAGGATCGATGAAAAGAATCGATCGGGTGCGGCTACACTGCTTGTAGAGGAGAACGAGCTGAGGCAGATGAAAGAGCGCAAATGATGCGAGAGCTCTCTCGTTGAGGAAGCCAAAGGATTACGTAGCTGTAGTTTTTATCAAGATTGTGCCGGTCGAAGCTTGACTTTTCTGACACTGCCACTTTACTGAGAGTTTTATTGTACAAGACACCGCAGGTTTAACAAAAAAAAAATGATTCATACTTTTTCTCTTCTTTTCTGCCTGTGTTAAAGTTGCACTCGATTAGTAAAAATTTTAGTATAAAGAATAAAAAAGTTAAATAACGCGAAATATTGCTTCTCTTATGTGACGAACGGATACGATACGCTGTCACGGGCGTAAGATTTTTTAGCAATAAACAATCTCGAGTGCATGTGTGATACCGCATATTTTAAAGAGAAATGTATACTTAATATATAGACACGAAAATGTTAAAAGGAACAAAGCTATTGTAAAATCTTGCCAATTGTGAGTAATGTTATGCAGGTACTAATAATCTGAGGCTGCAAGCAAATTGTCACTTGTACATTAGCAAATCTTGAGAACGGGTGGTAAATTTATGTTTATACATCTGACCGTTTTCATTGAAGCTGTGAGTGGAAAATGTCTTATGTGATTAGCTCCGTACATTATTGCAATGAAGTATGTAGAAATTTTAAAGTGACTTTGTTCCTTATATTATAAAAACAAATATATTAGACAATGACAATTTAACAACAGAAATGTGGAAGTATTACTTTACTAAGCGAGCTTAACTTGGTAGACAATTGATTACTTAGTATTGATAAAATTTATCATTGCCTAAACAGACTATTTATTGTACAAAATATTGAATGACATGAATTTTTGTGACACATTTTTTTACAGATTTCCGATTTTTACGTGTAAAATCACGCGAAAGACGTTATTTTACCTCTTAAAACAGTTAAAACTTAAATAATAAGTGTAAGATTTCAAAGTACCTTTCACATTTCGCTAAAAATAGAAGCCATTTATTAAAATTTGCCTGCTTATTTGGTTTCTTTAAACTGAATATCAATTGCGAAAAATGAAATAATATTTTTTTCATAAAAGTAAATTTTTAAAGTTAAATTTAATTATCAAACATTAAAATAGCTTAATTAAAGGACACTAAGCTTTTCTTTAACAGAATATAGTTCAAATTTAAATAAATGGAGTCTTAATGTAAAAAAGTTAGTTAATAAGACAAATTTTTACATCAAGTTATGATCAGTTATCAACATACTAACAAAAAATCTTATACGACGCGAAATTATTATAAAATACAATGTATCGAAGTTTTTTAAGAAAAATGTGTGAAGATTGAGATGTATGACAGTGCTTGTGAAGCAAATGGCTTCGTGCTCGAAGTGCTTTGCATGTTTCGTAGTGACGTTAAAAATTGTGTGGTACCGGGATGAAGATAATGTTTATAATTATTTACCGCTCGTCTGTTAAAACCGTTAATCTATTAGAACTAAGAAATGTGACGAGTTAGTAATAAATAAACATTTTCGAAATATGTAAAATTAACAAATGTTGTCTCTTTTGTAGTTTTCCTAAATCATCTCCAACGAATTACCCGCTGTTTTTGACTATCGTTAAAGTAGAAAACGGTTTTGCCCTTGTGCTATTATGACTAAAAAAACTTTTAATTGCTTACAGTCAATAAGATAAGTAATTCTTTTTGCGTGAACTTAAAAAAAAATCAATTTAGCATGTTTATCAAATATTTTGTTGTTTTTCAAACATTTACTTTATCTCCATTTAAATTTTGTATCTACCATTCATCAAATTTAAATTATTTTCGGTCACCCACTATGTTTTACTTAAATCTGTTAAAATAGGCCCAAAAGTAATATGTCTAGAAAATTAACTTATCAGAAAAAAAATAGTATGCATTCAATTTTCAACCATTACTACAAAAAAATCAATAATGATATTATTTATAAATGGATACTGTTTTATTATTACATTGTAATATAATTAATTTCAAACGAGAAACCATAAAAGCTCGGTGATCGCTTTACGTCGAATAGAATACACTTCTTGCAATAAAAATTTAATAATTTCTAAAAACCAAATTTTTCTCGAGCGGTATAGTAAACACCTACCATCCGCCAGATATTAAAACCCTTCACGCGTGCGTCAGTCGAGCCAAAAAAAGACGAAAAAAAATAAAACCGAGAGAGGCGTAAAAACGCGTCCGAGAAATTCAGTCGTTCTCGGGACACGCGCTAGCCGGAAAATTGATTACTAGCCTCTGGATTTTTCCGCATCCCTCGATCCAGTCTTTTTCATCCTCAAGCCCCAATCTGCCTGGCTCTCTCTCTATCCCTCGCAGCTACTCTCTCCGGATTTTCGTCTCGGCCTCTACGTCACACGTAGAGAAATAGAGACGAGCACGTGAAGCTGACCTTTTACCCCTCGCAATCCCGTGGGCAGAGAAATGAAAATCGCCGCAGATGAAAGGAGCCCTCTTTGCGCTTCAAGTGTCAGCGGAGGGGAGGAGCTAGCGGGAGCTAGAGAGAAAAGGAGAGGATTTTTGCGTGTGTATCAATTCGCTTTAGGAGGGAGCACAGCTCGGTTGCTCTTCAAATACATATACATAGGTAGGCGCTCCTAAGCGCCTCAGCTGGCCGGGGCGCTCTTTTGTATCGTATAAAACTCGTGTTTGTCAAGCTCGCATAGGGATGAGCGGCTCGAGTAAAGTATTTTTCAGGTCGATAGTTAGGAAGATGGCTCTTGACGAGGAAAATTGATAAATCGATTAGTCACTATCACATATCGATGAATATTGTAAAATTTAATAGATGAGAAAAGCTGCATTGGTATGTATTGAATAGAGTTAGCACAGATTTTACGTAGCCAAGGCAGAAGATTACTAATTAAGAGCGTCGTCATTTTCCAATTTTCCTCGCTTTTTAATCATAAGCTCTCGGTGAAAATGCCATTACGCGATCTTCTTCCTGTCGTTAAAAAAAAAAAAAAAAAAAAAAATTCATTGAGACCGCGAAATCAAACGAGAAAGATGCCTTGGAAAGCATCTTAAACTTTTCCCTCTCCCTCTCTCTCTTAATTAAATAAATCATCCATCTTTAAAGGAGCTGAACGATCGCGCCAAATAAGAAGAAGAAAAAAACGTGAGATAAAATCTTAACGGAAAATAACATCAGACGTCGAGGGAGAGAGAGAGAGAAAGACGATTGGAGGGTGGAAAAAAAGCTTGGCAAAGGCTAAGGCCGCCGAGAGTGGGTTGAAACGTGATTACGCTATAGGTGTGCTCCTCTTTTTTCAGCCCCCCTCCTCCGGCCTTCCTCTCTACACCACCGATTCCCTGATGCAAACCTGATTTTCAAGCCAGAGACTATATAGCTGCCACGCGTGGCGCCTGCAGCGTCGACGAGATTGCATTGTTTGCTTTCTACCTTCCATCGTACACACACCAGCCGCTCCTCTCTCTCTCTCTCCTTGGCTTTACTTTGCCTGAAGAATGGCCCGTGCCGAAGCTCTCAATTAACGGAGGCTCCCAATTAAAACTTCTCCTTTTTCTCCCTTGCCGCGCCTTTCCTTCCCCCACCCGTATAACTAACCCTCGTAAAGAGATGCCCCATAGCTGTATCGGAAAAAGAACAGCTCTTCTTTTTCCCTTTTCCTTTTTTTTTTTTTTGTAAAAAAGGTATTTTTAAAATAAAGCGACGCCGGGAGCGACATCCCTGTAAAAATGTTATTATAGTTCCTATAAAGATAAAAGCGCGTACGCGTCTATTTTAAACGTGTATTTTTATCCGCAACGAAATTTAAAAATTTTCATTGATTTTTTCCAGAGCTGCTTTCGTAAGCATCGATACAACTGCAGACGTGGTAATTTGAATTTACGACACAAGAGCTGAAAAAATTAAAAACACCCGATTAATCATATAAAAAATCAAGTATCGAATAATCGACGAAAGCCGCGGTCATTATCGGAGTCGCGCGGTTCCGGGGGTCTCAACAAGTCAGTTAAACAAAAAATAAAAGCGAGAATGCAGCAAGTCTAGTCGAACTTTACTAGTTCTCGACTGCGCCCAGTGACACATAGGTTGGCAGTGATGGGTCCAGGAGGCTAGCTCGACGAGCTTTCTCTCTCTATAACGCGCGATCAGCCAGACAAAGGGACGCGCTCGGTCGAGCCGAACGAGCTAGGCAGCCTCCTGGCCCCCTATTGTCCTCCTGTCCTGCCACTACGAGATTTAATTAAGATTGGCACTGCGAGGCCGGTTTTCGAATTTTCGGACGATGAGCGATTGGCCAGGTTGCCGCAGGTGTATATAAGCAAGGGAGTAGCGCTCGATATATTAGCGAGACTTCAGATCTGCCGCGATTCGATTAAATTAACCATATAATAATTTAAAATTATCGAGCTGCATAATACATTACTGTAAATACAATTTTACGAGAATTTTTTTACATTTAGTGTAAAATCAGGAATTCATTAGAAACTATGCGCATCTTCAATCTAATAAAGTAAAATGAGGATTGGGAATAATGTATAAAAACTGGAGAAATGAATATATTCATGCAATCGAAAATGAGTTCTAGCTCGGCAAGTTTGTACCGGCGAAGGGCTTGTCGGAACGGAATCATCTAGCCCTGAAATTACGTGGATGCATGAAGGGTAGATAGGTCGGGCGGGTGGGGACGCTATTATCTTGGAAGTTTCCCCGAGTTTCCAGCGGATCATCAATATTTCTAAAGCGATTACACACCTAACTTGCGCCGTATAACCAAGTCCGCCGATTTCCATGTAAAGTCAAATTTTGAATGGCCTGAAAAAAAGAAAAGCTATACAAGGGGGGAAAAAGGCTCGTAAAAGTTGCGAGGTAGCTTGAAGTCGTGAAGTTTTTATTGAAACACATTAAAATCAATGCACATTGTTTATGTGGTACATGAAATACAAGTCGCGCCTGCTTTGCGTTTTAATCGAGCACGTGCGCGATCGTGCGTTTTTCTTTTTCTTCTTCTTTTTTTTTGTTTCTTTCAATTTCCATTGTTTTAATTCGTGATTTTTTTATTTGTTTTTTTTTTGTTTTTTTTTCACAGTTATACGCGAACATACGTCCTCTATTACATACACTTACACATGCTTAAGTACTAATAATAATTTTTTACTTTATCTCGTTTAACATCTGTTTGCAATAAATTTTTATTTACGCAATGTATATATATATATTTTTTTTCTTTGATTTTTCTTCACGTTATGTTAAATGTATAGTACTTTTATCAGGATGCTTTTATACCACATTTTTCGCTCGCGCGACAGTATTTGTTTTATAATATATTATTTTAATATATATGTACGTTAAAGTCATTCATTCGTCGAACAAATATAATAATGCGCAGTGCTCGTAATGTCCAGTGAAGAGACCAGAGCCAGCCAATTGTTCAGTTTTCATAAATTTCCACTTCTCGACAATAACAAGGTGCGTGTGTACATATGCGTAGGATTTACTTCTTTTTTACTTTGATTTCTTTGCCTACATTTGTGTAGTTACAATCCTCCTTACGTTTATTATTTCTTCAATCTTTTCGTGTTTCGAAAATATACGATTTCGCGTGCTTTTAAAAAAAAACTTATTTATTTTTCTTTTTTTTACGTTCAAGAAAATATACGCGGGTATCACTTCATTTTGATATATTCTCATAAGACTTTGATTTCAACACTATGCATTTGTGAACAGACTTTCTCAATTATTTTAATGCCTTTCTTCATTTTTTATACATGATCTTACACATCAGATCATTTAAGTACATCAATTTTGCATTTACTTTTCACATATTTGATGTAGGTAATTGACAGTCTCATTCACAAAATATTTGATTCTGTCACAGGTTTAAATATACGAAGAATACGGTGTAAGTATTTTTCAAAATAATATTTTATTTTTTTATTTTTTTTTATATATATATATTTGTTGAATTTTGCTTTATCATAAATTACTTGTTTGGTTCCCCTCGGTTTCGTTAGTCTTTCAGGTCGCGAGAATTCGGTAACTATTTGTAATCACATACTGACGTTTTTATTCGGTTATCACAAACCTTGTAATCGTAAAATAATCAACTGACGAAAATTTTTCATCCAATTTTTATTACAGAAGAATGATCAATCTTCAAAAGTCGTCGAAGTATTTATTTTACGCTATCTTATTTTACATGCAATAAATTTCAACACTAAGGGCGCATATTTTATTATTTTTATTCAACATAAATAAATTCATAAGTATTAATATTTCAAAAAGTGGAATTTTTTACCATGACTTCGAATGCATTTTTGTAACTTTTTTTTATAATTCACGCTCAAAATAGTGTTCTTTTACGTTTTGAAAGACTTATTGAGTTATTTATACATTGTGTGTAAAAAATATGTAAAAAATATTTAAGTAAATTTCTTTGTTTATTTGAATAAATAAATGGGTAAGCAATGAAATTAAATGTCTTTGAGGTGTTTATTTTCACACCGAACCATTTTTGACACTCGTTTGAGCGTATTTCGGTCATAGGGCTTGCTCAATGTATCAGCCGACAAACACCAGACTTGAACCCACAACTGAGCCATTTGAGACCCCACTTTGAGGTGTTTCTAGATATTGAATATTTTTTGTAAATTAAAGGGCTAACTTAAAATGCATGTATTCTGTAGTTACTCACTTTTTTTGCAACAACTCATTACAGCTGCATTCAGTATGGGTTATGCTGAAACCTTCATAAATTTATACCATATTGCAACATTAATTATCTATTTTTACGTTTACATTCTACAGTTTGACAAACGTCTTATATTAATTCAACATTAGTAATAAATAAGAATCTGTACTTTTCATATGTCAACAAAACTGTAGAGTTTAACGGTGATTTTTTTCTCCTGATTATCAATGTAGATTTAAATCTAAAAAATAACAACATCCTGGAATTCATGGGAATTTTAATGAAAATAATACTCTTTAACCAAAAATTTTACGCTTATTAATAACATTTTTAACATTTTTTTGTTGAATGTCAGAAACTGTCTCTTTCAAAAATATATTTTTTTTTCTTTTTCCCTACAGACACAAGATAAAATTGTGAAAATTATATAAAAAACAAGTAGTGACCTACATAAAAATGAAAATAAAATGTTAAAAAAGTGTTTCTGACTCTAAGTCACATTCAATCCATATAAAAAAGAAAAAAAAATATATTTCCTCTCATTCGCGAGCTAAGGGAAGCAAAGATATATAACCCAAGAAGCAACGAGGTCAGCGCATGGCAAGGTCTCGTGAAAACTTTATGAAAAGTTGTCGTTGCTAAAGCCCGCCCGGAAATATGCCGCAAAACTAAAAGACTTTATTCCCAGCGAATTCAATTAAAATTAAAGTCCCTCGCTGAACTTTTTCCAAAACGAAAATTAAAAAGCAAACGGCAATTACAGCAACTTTCAACGACAATCGGCGCCTAAAACCGACAATACTTGATCAAAAACTTCGAGCAACCACAATTTAAACAATAGAGCATCAATCGCAAGCCCAGTGTATCCCGTCGTTAATACTGCACGACGAGACAGAGAGAGAGAGAGAGGACCATAGGAGGAAGAAACTCTGTGACACATCGTAACAGCAATTTATGACTTGTTCGCTGCAGAGCTTACACATCTATATTGACAGCTTGGGCCGAGCTGGAACGCCTCTCTCGCGCCAAATAACCCATATAGCCGGAGCTATAGGTAACGGGCCACCTGCCCGCCACGAAATTATCCCCCTTGGCGGCCAGTGGCTAAATCGAGAGCCTTGGATCAAAGCCTTGGCCTTTTCAGCCGAGCCACTTTCAGACTCCTGCCTCCCTCCTCTTCGCTCCTTCGAGCTCCAACGGACTCGCCGGTCAATCGGAGGCGGAGCGGCTGGCCCATGGGACTTCGGGGCCCCCCCCCCCTGTGCAGCTCTATATACTCACCTCTCGTGAGTCGGGGGCGTCCCTTCTCGGGCAGGTATAGGAAGAGGAGAAGGCCATTATAAAGAGAGTGGGGAGGGGGAGCGATGGAGAAGGGTGTAGAGCGGTCGAACGAGGGAAGGATGGGATGGTAACGGGTTCGAGGCGGAGTAGAGGGGGGGGGGGGCGGGGAGGAAGCCGGTTTAGACCTCGTAGTTGCGGAACTTGTTGACGATCTCGCTAGGCGGCTGGTTGTCCCAGTTGAGGTCGCGCCGGGCCCCGTAGTGAATGTTGGCGCCGCCCTCGCTCGCCCGCCGGTTCGCGTTAGCCGCCTGCATCTTGGTGCGGCCAAGGGCCGAGCCGGCTGCGCTGGCCGCCGCAGATGCGCCGCCCTCGCTGTCCGGCAGCATCCGGTCCTTCGTCTTTGGCGTGCTCCAGTGCATCGTCTGCGTACAGTCGTCCGTTTATTTTTAAGTATTTCATTGAAAACGCGGGTAATCGAATGGTTTGGAAAAATGGCAGAAATATAACAAGGAGAGGAAAAAAATTGTCTATAGCGAAAAAAAAAGGTTTATCGATATGAACGCTCCCCTACTTGAAGAGTCTCGATTTATCGTCGAGCGTTTAAATAGCGATTCGTTCGAGTCAAGAAGGAAGAAAGTCCGAATATTATTCAAAAAGATACATATCAGCTTTTGATTTCAGCCACGCCGCTTAGCAGCCAGCTGATTTTGATGTACGAGATTTTTATTTGCGCGGGGGCGAGCCTCCCCACTACGCGAACGTCGAGACCCTCCTATAACGTTGCCTTCTCGCGCGACATTTTATTAGCCACCCCCGCACGCACGTGCGCCACTGGATTTTTTGCGATATTTTTTTCCCCTCGCCCACCTGGCGCGCGACCTGACAATAGCGAACCGACGGTGTTTATGCGACATCCGGTACCATTGGGAACGCATTGATTTACGTAACACCTATACCGTATATGAATAAAATTTTTGCTTTCTCAAAGAGAAAGCTTTTTTGTAACAGTGATACATTTCTATCGAGTTATTTTGTGTGTTTTTTCATGTTTTGGATGTCCCTAAATAAGAAAACAGTGTTTTAAAAAAATGTCTGTACGTGTGTACATCATCACTCACTGTCAGAGTAGGGAGCGACCATGCAATAATCCGTGGCCAAAATGGTTTCCGCGACAACCCGAAGTTTATCAATTTAATTATTTTTCTTTCTTTACAATTTTTAAAGTAAACTTAATAAATTTTTTAGTTATGGCAGATAAAACGTACTCAGCGCGTGTACATACATGGAAGCCGGATTGATAAGCGTTTGAAAATGGTAGATTCTTCATCGAAAAGTAAATATTGTAATTAACGCGAGATGCGCATAACGAGTGTACGCAGATTGGATTCGTTATTTGTTAAGCATTTTAAAAATTCGAAGACTAACTCGCACTAATCTACAATGTTATCAGAGAACTTCGCTAAAATTAATTTTACACTTTGTTTGTATCTGTGTGTTGTTATTGTAATGCTTACATTTACACGTGGCTATGAAACTACGCATTTAAGATATCCAAAGTCACGAACATACTTTTATGAAAATCTGAAACTAAAAAAGAAAGTCGAAGTGGTAAAGCGTAAGTGAACAAGGTTTAACCTTTTTCTTTTGAAAATGCAGTTTCTTTATCTGTCTATTGGTATCTTTTTTCATCTGATATCGTTGATCTACTCCCTTGAACAGTTTGGTAATTATTATTTTAAATATTTCCGAATATGCGGAAGTGTACAGTAATACTAGTATCTGAGAGACAATATTAATTATGCAATATATTGCATTTATGCAAACAGTTTAGTCATTTTTTATTAATTTTGTCATTACTTATTTTCTTTTTTTATATAGAATGTACTACCGATGTAACATTCAAGAAACAAAAACTGACAGTAGTGTATGATCGAAGTCAATTATTTGCATATAAATATAATGAAAGTGATGGTATCAATATGTTGTGGAAAAATGTGAGTTTAGAAGATATTTTTACGTCACCTGTCAATTTCGAGGGAATCGCAAATGTGATGGTAACTTTTAAAGAAAAAAACGTAAAATATGTTTCTTGATGAAATGGGCCTGATCGATAAAGATTCTATTATGAATGATTATAATATAAAAGTTTTTAAATTGCAGATTGACCACCGTAGCATAGAAGACTGTCAATTCTTTATTATAAACAACAATGACTCATACAAGTACGTATTTATAAAAAAGCTTAATTTGTTGCTTAATTCACAATAAAAACACAATCTTTATTAGGAATCTATCACGAATAATAGACCCACAAAAAGCACGCACTGACAGGCTACTTGAATGCTCGACGGAAAAATTATGTGATTTATTTAGAAACGTAGAACAGGATGACTATGATCGTGGGGAGTCGGAACCGCACGATTTTAAAAATCTATCCGTGGATTATCGAGTTGTTCGTACACAAAACACAAGTTTTGCAGATTATTATAAAAAACTTATTCAAGTGTCGGTAGAAACTGAGGTTCGTTAATAAATTATTCTGAAACTCTATGGTTGAATATTTAATTTTAATTTTATATAGAGATTATGTGTTTTTTTTAGTTCTCTGCAAATGAACTTACAGATTTCCTTTTCCTAATTCCAGCCTTGTTACCTCATGATGAGATCCAAAGACTTATAATCCCAGATTTTTTTATACGCGTAACTAGTACCCTAATGGTGAAATTCTTTATGGGGAGGATAAGGTAACAGATGAAAGATTATTTAACCAAATTTAAAAAACCAATGTAGAACCATTTAATAAATAAGTTATCTAAATAATGTTACACGTTGAATAACTGTCGTTATTATTGTATAGTGGTTTACAACGTATGAGAAGAGTCGACGACATTGTAATCTCGCAAAACGAATTACAACTGTCGGTAAAATTCAATTTCACCATTCCACAACTAATAGCTGAGTTAGATTTTCTTTATCAACGCGCAAGTATCAAGTGACAAACTTTTTCGATTATTTGCATTACATTCTGAGTCTATGCATTTTAGCTGCTTTTCTATTTGACCTTTCAGAATTAAACTCGTTTAAAAGGTTGTTTTTATTGTCCAATTTTAGAATGATAACTCAACGACTATGGACCATTTAAAGGCTACGGTCGATCTTACATTTGGTGCGAAGATTGTCATGAATTTTGAAGATCAACCTTGTCTTTTTAATCTGACAGAAGTCTATCTGAATTATGAAAACGAAGTTATACTCTCTGAACAAAACTCATCTACTATTACCTTGTTAAGATTGATAGTTACAAGAACAAAATCTGATGTAATAAACGGAACGTTAGGTACTATTTATGAGGTTTGGCGTAACAATCTAACGACTGTAACAAGTTGTGAAAATTTAAAATATTATTTACTTAGCTATTTGGGTTATTAAAATTACAGAAAATATATACTTTCTCAAATCTTTTGTTATGGTTTTAAAGCGCAATAAAACTTAATGATCCCAAATTGTGTGTTTGTACCTTTATTTTTAAATCTCTTTATAAAAGTCACGGTATACTTTGAGGATGGAAGGTTGTTGATAGTTAAAGATAGAAGCGAGAAAAATTATCATTTTTTTTTCTTATTTTCGACTACCTATCGTTTGTTCGACTTTTCGGTATGGCTGTTTGATCGGCGAAGATTGTCGGTCGGTGCGGAGTTTGCTCGGAGCAAGCGATACTTATTGACTCGATTGTATTTGCACGGCAATTGGGTGGCCACGGGGACCGAGGGAACGGCAGGGAGCGAACTCTGCGGTCTGCTCCTGACGGCTGCCCGTCCCATCCCCTGAATTTTCTCGAGTAAATTAGCTGCGTTAGTGCCCTGTCGATTTATCGCCTTACCTCGAACACCTAAATATACTCGGCGATAAGGGAAAAGCTTCGTGTCGTTTTATGCCAAAATGGAGGTATTTTTTTTTATACAAAGTGTAAACTGCAGGATCTTTATTTAGCTCGTGCTAGGAATAAGAATTTTGCGGGCGGCGTTGAAGCGGAGAGAAATTAAGACGCTCTATTATGCTCCTTTCAGTTAGTTCTTTTTCCTCTTTCTCTCTCGAGATAAGTTTGCCGGAAGTTTGAGAAAATTGAGTTTAAGTATCCTGAATATTCAACGCTGAAAATAAGCCGAGGAAAAAAGTTGCTCTAAATTAGATAGACGGCAGGTAACGTCTTTGAAAATTAACTTTTACTTTACATTCGAGAAACTGACGTATTATTTTTTTTTCTTTCGCTTGTGCGCGTATAACCATTGACCAACGACGTATTGAAAAATTTATAAAATGCGACACAATGGGGACAGCCACGTCGATCGATCTAATATCGATAAAAGGATTTGGAACTGCCGGATTAAAAAAATTCTTTACTCAAATGGAGGAAAATTAAATTTCATGAAAAATTACAAAAAACCAAGCCAAAAAATTGTCAACTACGGTTAACAAAATAAAAATAAAATTCCGCAACGCCTCTAGCATATCACTCTTGAAAAACAGCTTCACAGAGCGTCCCCAGGCTCCGCAAAGGCAGAGCGCGTCGAGGTAAATCTCGCTCTCGCTGCAAGCGCTGTGTTTCTAACTATTCGCGCTCGCCGGGGAACGCTCGGCTCGTCTTATAATGGAAGTTGCCCGAGATTTCCTGGCCTACTGTGACGTCTCCGAGCGGAAAGCTATGTCGGCCGCCCTTTTAAATCGATATCGCCTCTCCGCGATGTATCCTGTACGCTCGAAGCCCTCGGGCGACCTGTTCGCGAAATCTCCGTCGGGATTTCGAGTTTACGACTCTCATTCTTCCCACTCTGACCACTTTCTTTCCTTCTTCTTTTTTTTTATCGTCCAACAAAGGGACAGGGAGTGCTTTTCCCGAGCTTGAAAAGAATTTACTTCCGACAATTATTCCCCTTGCTATTCCTCTTGTTCTTCGTTTCTTCTTCTCCGGAGTGTACTTTTTTTGTTAGGTCAGTCTTTTTGCGAACGCGACATCTTTGAATAAAGCTGTTTTTCTCTCGCAATATTCTTCGCGATATTCTTTTCTCTCTGGTTTCTTTTTGCCCTGCCGCGCGATTATACGTTTCATTCCGCGACTTTCAAGAGTATAATTGGAAAAAAATTTAATTAGACGTGCGAAGTGTTCTGGTATTATGTATCTCGTTATACTCTTAATTATTTTACTTATTATAACGCAACTTAATAAGACCATTACACAATGTTAGAAGATCGTTGACAAAGCGAGATTCATTAAAAATTTTTAATCAACTCAAGATGTATCTTCCCACTAAGCGCCAAATTTATCATGTCAAATACCACGCAATTTTCTTTTATTTCCCAAAAAAAAAAAAAAAAAAAATTTTAACTCTCGTCCCTAACAAGAAAAGAATCTCAAAAATCTCTCATTTTCATGAAAAAAAAAAAACGTTATCAAGATACAAAGTCACTCTTAGCCCGTCTACCCGTCCATCTCGCGCGTGTCAGGCAACAAACCCGCTTACCCATAAAATTCCACGTGGCAACGCTTCGTAAAAAAGAAGCCATAATACATCTACAAAGACGCCCGAAGCGAGCAGCACAAAAAAACGGCCTGAAAACTCCGCGAGAGCTCAAGGTGAATCGCGGGAGTTTTGTAAATTTAGGACGCGTTCGCGTTTCGTCCGATCAGCCGAGAACAAACGGAATAGATAGTGCTCGACATATAGCGCATGGCATGCACAGTGAAATTCGTACACGCGGAATACACCGGGTGCGCGAAGCAGACTGACACACGCGCGTGGGGCCGGATAGTGTTGGTGCAAGCGTCGACTGCACTGGTGGTAGCTCTGCAGGTGCGCGCGTGTGCGTATGCCGCGTGTCGGAGCGGAGGAGGGGGCGCTCGGGGCACGGATTTAGGTCAGGAGCACAGGAAGACGCGGGGGCGTATGGAGGGGGGGGTGGGAGGGCCTACATACATACGCCCTTGCAATCGCGCGTGAGAGCCTGGCGAATGTCGAGCACGAGGGAATAAGGGCGGAATGTGGGATTATGGAGAGAAAGAGAGGGAGAGTACAGTCGTGAGAGGAGAGCTCACCTGCTGGACGCTCTCCTTCATGCCGAGCCACTGTTTGTAGCTGACCGCGACGCCGCTGCGCCGCCACTTGTCGTAGTTGCTCCTCTTTTCAGGGTCGCACAGCGTCTCCTTGGCGTTCTGCAAGTGAAAGGGAGATACCAGTTGTATGTAATTATGCATCAGAGAAAGAGAGAGAGAGAGAGAGAGAGAGAGAGAGAGAGAGAGAGAGAGAGAGAGAAACATATATCTTATATTGCCGCGCGCCTGCTCCTCCTTGCCGAGCGTATACCGTTCGTTACTTTTCTGCGCGCTTGCGCCTGTGTGGGTGTCCGGCTGTGTGAATGAGAGGGAGAGAGAAAGAGGAAGAGCGCCGCGATACATAAGCCTTTGAATGGCCAGGGGATTGATCTGCTTCTGGCCGGCTGCGCTCTCGTTATACACACACACATACATACGTATCGTCGACGACTAGTGCGCGAGTGAGAGAGGGAGAGTACGGGCCGTGTGGCCGTTTTAAGCTTTTTCACTGAGCCCATAGCTGCTGTGTACACTCGTTTGCACCCTCGCAGCAGCCCCTACTTCCCTCCTCGGCCCTGAACCCCCGCGAACCAAACCACTCTCTTGCCCTGTGTGAATGGCTTGGGCTCGCTTTGTGCGATGCCTCGGCACGGCATCGAGATGGAGTCGGCTAAATATAGAAAGGGGAAACGATTGTCGATGAGAACAATTTTTATTGCTTTTTTCCTCTTTTTCTCTTTCCCTCGCACACGTATATACACCTACACTCAACCCATACTTGCTCTATACTTTCCATACACTGTCCCTACCTCCTATTTTCATCTCTTTCAACTGTGTACACACTGTACCGTTAGATCGTTGAAAGCGCGTATTGCGTTTTTAACGACGCGACGTTGGAGTCTTGTAATTAATCTTGTAATGCCATAGTTTGCCGTAGCCTTTTTTCTTTGTTCCTCTTTTAACTAGACTGATGGGATTGAGAGCAATCATTCAATGCCGAGCCTACGCGCTCGTTTGAAACGAATTACTCGTTTCGTTTGCTCCGCGTGTATTTAGATTTAACAAACATCGGCAGAGCTCTGGGTTGACTTATTTTTACGAAGATGCTAATCGCGATGTGTAGGTTCCCCCCGGTCATACCGAGCGAGTTGAAACAGTGTTGTTGGGTCTACACTCGCGAGTGCCTCTAAATAAACATTGGCTACGCACGTCCCGTGTCACGTCGTCAATTATAATCGGAGCACTAAAAAACTCGTCAAACATTGAAAAGTCCACAGGGATGCAAAATCCGGTGCTCGTCCGCGCGATTTCTCTTGAAAAATTCCCGTTTTCTTGAATAGTCCTCTCACACAGACTTTGCTAAAATATTCAGCAGTCGGCCTGCCGTTGGCATCGCAGCCCGAGTGAGATAACATGCCGCAATAGAGCGGTGTCATTGCTTATGCATGCATTCATATGCATAAATACACAGAAAGAGAGCGAGAGAGACGCAATGGCGGGATGGACCAACGAGCTGAGGCAGAACGGATATACGGCGGTCTTCGGGATTAAACAATTGGGCTAGTCCGGCTAAAGTTGCCGAATGAATTGCTACTTGTCTCCGTCTTCCTTTTGTTCCTTTCTACTCTCTCTCTCTCTTTTTTTCTTTATTTTTTTTTCGCCCAACGAATTCTCTTGGTTGCACGCCGAGTTCGTATTTATTAGCCTTCTCGGATTTGCCGCTTTGTCGCTTTAACTCAGCCAAATGGAACTTTCGACTTGCGTCGCCTGCTTTGTTTTCCATCGCAATCAATGCGAGTGTTGAAATGTGATATATGGTTTCAAAATGTTTCCCACTGCCTATGAGATACATTTAGTTTGCCTACCTGCGAAATTTCTTGTTTAATTAACAGCAATTATTCATAAATTAATTAACTTTGATGATTTAAAAAAATAAAAATTACCGCTCGATCGTTGGGTAAATTTTAATTTAATAAGGAGTTTTACGTTTCCAAGTTAAAACTGCGCGCAATTCGAAACAAAAACTCTTCGAAATAATTAATATACTTTTCCAAGGATTGAAATTCCATTCTGTCGTGTTTAATTAAATTATTTCAATTAAATTCGGCTAATTCGAGCGCGTGTTTTATTAACAAATAGCGTTGTACACATCGATCGCAAAGCGTTTTAAGCAAAAATGAAAGATTTAAATTCCGTGTTCACTGTTCAATTATTTTGCGCATGCGTGAATGTGTGTGTGTGTGTGCGTGTGGGTGACAC
Organism: Anagyrus pseudococci; assembly: GCA_030522585.1. Classification (NCBI taxonomy): domain Eukaryota; kingdom Metazoa; phylum Arthropoda; class Insecta; order Hymenoptera; family Encyrtidae; genus Anagyrus; species Anagyrus pseudococci. Next base: position 51,011 of record JAPYYQ010000736.1, on the reverse strand, counting down.
TACCTGCCCACCTGCCCTGCCTGCCGGCTGCGTTCCATACACACCTTCCAAATAGTTCGCCAATTTATCGCTACGTGGCCACGCTATAAAAGTTATTTCTCGCAAGTGCCTAATGAAGCCTGTGGTTAATGGCAGTACATATACTAAAATTGGAACGATACAGAGAAGATTAGCATGGCCCCTGCGCAAGGATGACACGCAAAATCGTGAAGCGTTCCACATTTTTTGCTCGTTTTAATTTCCGCGCTATCTCGTTTGGTTAATACAACTTTCAAATAATTCAAAATCTTTTCGTAAACAAGGAATTCGAAGAAATTCATAATTCATGGTATATTTTTTCAATAAGATGTTAAATTACTCTTTTTATTTGCAAAATTTACTTGTTACTTTAGGAAAAAAAAATTTTATTATTCTAATGTATGTCATCCGAGTTTGTTACAACAATTAAATTAAGAACGTGGCACGAGTTTACTGCGTATTGCCAAAGTTGCGAAAAGTACGATTCATATATAGTTGAAACAAGTTATAACCGCACAACATGACTTCAATTCAGAATTCAACGCGCAAGCAGTTTCATATTTGTGAGAGTTTATTGAATACGTAGAATTTATTCTTTGCTCTTTTTTTTCTTTCTATGTAAATAAACCGTTTCAATATAAAGCTCGGAAAAAAATGCGCTTTAAATCCTTTACCATCGAAATGCGCACATGGACTTTTATATGATTTTAGGCGTGAATTATTAAAAAACGACTGATATTAATTGAATTTTTTAGAGACGTTTAATTAAACGTTTCGCTTGGCGACTTTGAAATTGTAAATTTGCACTCGAGCTTTTTAATTTAATGATTCGCTGAATTTCATTTGCCTTACTTTATTTAAGCAAGCAAATGATTTTAATCATTTAAATTTACAAATCAAAGCGTATTAATTGAATTTTAGAATGAAAACAAGCTTTTTCTTACACGAAAACACTTTTTTACACGAGAAAAAATGTGTAAGGGAAAACGCAGTTAAAACTAAAAAAATTTTAATGAAATAATAACCAAAATAGCATGGTACTAGCGAAATTTTAGCTTTTTGAAAGCAACCACGAGTTGTAAATATCGCAGGCTATTGAAGGTAAAAATATAGCTTTACAATTTTATCCCCAAAACCACCAACATACGGTAAGTGACAGGGTCGGGTCATGCGCGACGTTAAGCTGCTTGGAAGGAGGCTCGGTAAATAGCAAGCTTTACATGCGAATTTTCGTATTATCCTGTAATGTGTCGAGCTTTCAGCGAGCTTTTGTTATTTTTACGGCCCTTTTAATGTTGACCAGTAAAAGTTTAATGTTGCTTGGAGTATTATCATTGTGTTTAATGGGGGGATTTGGTTAATGCGTAATGGTGCACGTCGTAAAAGTTTTTCCATGGAAATATTTACTTTGAGTAGTTGAAATTTCGCCTCCGCGTCCTTGTCGCCTTCGTTTTTGTCAGGATGATACTGAAGTGCCAAGGCTTTGTACTCGGCTGTGATTTGCTCCACCTGTTTAATAAAAATATTACATTATTATAAATCACGTGTGTGTGTTGCACTGAAATAAATAGCAAAGTAAAATTTCATTTTAGAAATTGTATCACTGATTCAATTTGTTTGTTGTGCTACACGCTAATGCTGTGCTTATGTATTACAGAAGGATTGCAATATAATGTCAAAGGATATTAAATGCTGAAGACTTGCAATTTGATATCGTAGGATGTTAAGTGCTAATAACACAAACGATATTTAGAGCAGTTTAATATTTGAGGATTAATATTTAATCGGGGGCTTTTCTTTTTAAACGACATGTGTTGATCTAGGTAATTTATTACTTCCGCGAGAGATGAGTAATTTTTTAATTAAATTCTATTAAAGAAAAAGTCAATATTACACACAAGGCGATGATGCGAAAACTTTCGATTAAATTTACTTCAACGTAAGTTTATGTAATCGAGAGAAAAAAAACGTGTATTTCAATGTACAAGTTATTTAGATATTATAGCACGACGGGATGCTTTAATTTGTGACGCAAAGGAAAAGTAAAAAAAAATAAAATTCACCAGCTTTAACAAGGAAAATCGGAAAGGTGGAAAAGCCGGATTAAGGAGTCATCGAGAAGTTAATTACTCGATAATAACAGTAGTTACGATCCGTTCTAGCGGTAATAGGATGTGGATTTTTTTACTTTTTTCTTTCATTCTTTTCGCCAACGTCTTTTCTGCTTTTTCTCGTTTTAACAGACTCCGGGTTGATTCGCTGATTGGACATTTAGCAGTAGGAAATAACTTTTTATACAGGTCGCGGAAAGAAAATTTTCAAACTGCCTTTTGAGTAAACATTTGCTAACCGTGATTGGACCCTTTTCAATCTATTTCAGCGATTTAAAGTTTGTTTTTAATGACACGCGCAGATGAAAAAATGTGAAAGTAAAAAGCACAAGAAACTATTTGTGGTGGCATAGAATTGAGAAAACAAGAAAATCTACTACTATTATAAAGTCAACTGATAAATTCAGATTAAGTATGCGTTCCTTGTTATAATCCAATAGGAATAACTTTATTAGAACCTCGAGGTTTTAAATGTGCCATTGACGATTTGCATTGAAGGAGTTTTACGATTTAAAACTTTTTTAAGCCGAAAATTCATGCAGATTTGTTCGTAATTCAATTTTTAGTACTATATAGGCTCTCAACTTTGTGTCATATAATAAAACTCATTCTGACCTTAATCTTGACAGTTAGTTTTGCACAAAAGAACAAGTTATTTCGATAAAATTGAAAATCAACTGTTGAGTTCGACAAAACTACAAGTGTTATCTATTTTTTCCTCAACAAAACAAAAAATTGAAAGAACCAAATGCATATATCATTAATCAAAACGCGCCCACATCAACACATGAATCATCCGCAACGTAAATAAAAGGGGCAAGTGCGAGGCAGCTTATCAATCCTAGAAATAATCAAACAACAACAAAAGCAGCTTCGAAAAGCAATGAATCAAGTAACAAACATTGATAAAAAAAAAAAAAAAAATCAACGACGAGATCGAGACTGCTCCTTACCGTGGAGGACTCGTCGCAACCAAGAATTGCGTAGAAGTCTTCCTCCTCGCTGGGCTTGTAGTTGAGCACGTCTTCTACGCTCATGTTGAACTCGAGAGCCAAGTCGCTGCCGGACTGTTATCGTTTAACAGCGCAACAAACCGATCGTTACTCAACGAAACTGAGGCTCTTGGCACTGGGCCCCTCGGGCGCAACCTGTTGCCCGGCCGGCAAGTCGCGCTTATTCCTCTTGGACCAGCAACAAGCGCAGTGATACGCGATAAAATCCCTAAAAGCAGGATATATTCGCACGTAATAGGAGGCCGTTGATCGACTCTCTCGCGACTCTGTGTGCCCGCCTATAGAATCTCGCGCGATGCGGCCTGTGAGCTGCGCCGACGGTGACTGGCGCGAGTAGCCGCGACCCCCGGCAAGTATATGCCCGTGTGCCCGATATGCCCCGGGAAATATCAGCGGTGCTGCTGACGACGAGAGCGAAGGCAACGTCGGCGACGATGGCGCGGTGTACGGCGGCGGCCGACGCTGGCTCTTTGGCGACTGCGCGCCGGAGCGCGCGTTCGACTGCGCTATCTAGCACAGCTGCCGAGACTCTGCTGCTGCTGCTGCTGCGATAGATGCCAGAGAGAGAGAGAGAGAGAGAGCGGCCTGCGCACTGGACCCGCCGGCTAGCTGCTCTCCTCCTTCCTCTGCTGCACCGCGAGATACAGATCGATCCCCGGGGGGAGTCTCCAACCCCTCCTCACCTCTCGCTTCCTCTTCCTCCTCCTCGATTCTTGCTCCTTCTATACACCAGCTGCCTTTGGCTCCTGTTCGAACGCGACAGACACAGAGGGGCCAGGGCAATTCACTTAGGACGCGAGGCCGAGAGTCCACCCCCCCTTCTCTCGTCGACACTCGCGCGCGAGGCCTTTGATTAAGCGACCCGGAAATTTGACGCTTAATTGCGGCGTTTAATCGGCCGGCTAAGACCCTTAGCCAACTCCCCCAGGTTTTTCCTCCCGTATATTTTTCCAGCAGGCACCTCGGGATTCTTCTCGGCAGCACACACGCGCGCGTTGCCTGGCTCTCTCTTCTCTGTAATGTAGGTGAGATCCTTGACCTTCGGAGTATCGCAGAGCGCCGAGAAGCGAACACGCCTGCAAAATGTGACAGATGGAAGAGTCGGTCGTTAAAGCTCGATTGGACTTTCGTTGAGCTGTCGGGCTTTTTTTTCTCTTTTTTTTTTCGTGCAAATTATGCGGCTTAAGACGGGCCGGGATAATGGGCGAACTTTCCGAGTTCATTTGCGAGCTGTCGAGGGAAAGAGCGAAGAGACGACAGGAGAGAGAGAGACGGAGATAACGCGGCTCTTGGTCAGTTTTTTATCGCTCCGTCGACCGTTCGGCACGAGCTTCGAAGTGACTGATGAAATTGATCCGAATTCGATTTATTGAGAAGGATCTCTCTCTCTCTCTCTCTCTTTCTCTCGTCTCTTTTTCTTGGTCGGTTTTTTTCTCTTTTCAAATTTTTCTCTCTTTTTTTCTCGCGGAAACTGTTTTCTTCACGAGGTAGGAAAAGTTTGAAAATTCACGTCGTCGTCGTAAAAGTAATTTTTACTTCTTCTCGGACGATGAAAATATTTGCTCGTGGCCTAGATTTCGAAAATAGGGTATTAAACGTCGATTTACAGGATTATTTATCAAGGAAATATTGAGAAATTGAATCTTGATGATTAAAATGCGCTATGAAATTTTAAGTATATACCGTTATTAGATATTTTAATTGGCTTATAAAGCGAAATTTGATCTTTATTGAAAAAGCACAACATGGAATAAAAACATCTTGAAAATTTTGTATAAAGCCAATAATATTGATTATGCGCCGGGTGCGCAATTCTAAAATCACAATATTAAATTCAATTTTTGATCTCCCACTGGCTTTATGACGATAAAACAAAAAAAAAACAATTCACTGCGTTATATTCAGAACAACACTCACTGTTACCTTTTCACTAGTTTTCACTTTTACCTTTTTATAAAGCAAGATTATTCCATAATTTAAATGTTGATAAAATTGACGCAGCAATAATGAGATTTATGTCTTTTAACGCGACAGATGACGTTCGAGTTAGCTACGTCGACTGAACGTATTGAAATGTCAAAGAGAAACCAAGCGGCCGATCTTCTCGGCTAAAGACTTTCACTCGGGCGTCGAGGTAAGACGACCTTGCAAACAAGTGGAGGGAGACAGTCGTGCGTTTCTAAATCTGCTTTATCGACTGAAAAAGTGACGATTACAGAATACACATTATTACAGCGTTTTAATTAAAATTTTTTTTTTCGTAAGTTTTACTCGACTGAATGAAATATTTAAAGCAATTTTTTTCAAGTTTGAATGTTTTCTAAAAACACGATAATAATTCTTATATATTAACGATTAAATTTTCATTAAAAAAAATTCATTAATAAACTTGTTAAATACCCCAATCAATTGTATAAATTTCTCAGGCTTAATATTAATTTCAGCGGAATCAAGCGTCACATATGTACTCTACGCGTGAAAAAATGGCCGATTAATGAGAAACATATTTGCCTACACATACGCCGATAAGCAAACTGAATTTACGTCAGTTGCTTACCGAAAACTCCCGTAAAATCGCTCCACAAAGTCCAACCGAATTCCGTGGATTTCATAGGTATAAGCTTGAATTAATTGGCCTCTCTTGATTTATCATAACGATGACCTAAAAAAAACATGGAATAAGGTAACGAAAGCTCCTCTCCCTCTTTCTCGTTTCTACGAGAATTCTAATTTAAATCTCGCATCGAAGATTGAAAATTAACGAGAGAAAATCGCGATAATTTTCAAGAGCATATCTCGTTACTTTGTCTACCCTAGATGATAATTAAAATTTTCCAATGACCATAGACTTTATCTCTCTCTCTCTCTCTCTCGATCTCGACTTGACGTCATTTTTTGTCTCCACTCCGAAATTCCCAACGCCATATTATCTCTCTGAGCATTGTGTCAGCATTGTATACGCGAGAAAATAAGCCCGTAATAAAGGTATAATATTAGAGATAATACACAGCGGGCGGTCTGCGGGAAATTCAGCGAGCTCGAGTTTTCCGAATGCGCCCGGCTCTCTCTCGCCCACGGACAATCTTGAAGAGTCTTATTCCCTTGATCGTCCAGACAAAGCGCATATCCCCGTCAGACAGACACGGATAACTTCCCGCCTCCTCCCCCCCTATCTCTCTTGTCGTCCTACTCCCCGTCGGTTCTAGTCGTAAAATCCGTATAACGAGCCACTCCCGCGATTTCCCGCTCTACTTAACACTCCCTCTCCATCTCTCTCGTTAGTCAGCGTCCCGTAATTTGCAGGCTAGTCCCGCGCTAAAACATCCTAGCTGCAGAGGAGAATCGGCTAAAATGCAATTTTCATGATAGCAAGGAATATCGATCGATCGATCGATCCATAAATATTTACGCTGCCGAGAGTACGGGAGTAGGCGAGCTACTAGATAGAGAGGGAGAACAGTGTTCCCTCAAAGCCCCGGCTAGCCTGCCAAAAGCACTTGCTGGGTCGGGCGAGCGTCTCTCTCTCTCTCTCTCCTTTGTCGCGCGCCTTGGTCCAAGCGCACAAAGCCCGAGCCCGCACGCGGTGTGTATACAAGTCAAGCGCAAAACACCGGAGTGTTGCTCTGCTCTGGCAGCTATAGCGGCTTCTTCTTCTTCTTCTTTCTTTGCGAGACGACAAAGAGGATGCTGGATTATTGAGCTTACGGCTATGGAAATCAATTGGCGGGAGGGTATTTAAGAAATGAAAAAGAAATAAAAAGCCGACAATGGGCTTTATTAAATTTCACTTTGATGACTAGCAACGAGACGCTGTGTTGGTCGTAATGTTCGTTGGATAGCGAGCGGATTTCCGACTATTTTTTTACACTCGAGAAAATATTCGTTATTTTATGCGATTTTTGGGAACTCGAGTGCCCTGCTAATTTGGAAACAAGCTGGAATGTACGTGTATATTTCGGTACTCGTACACTTTCCCAAATCCCGAATTTTCAAAGCACTCGGGCGTGTATACGCGAGAGCTTCGTTACAAAATTTCGTCATCCTCGTATACCTGAAAGCACCTGCAGACGGTTTGTCAAAGCTTTTCAGCACCGGCATATTTCTCTGGTATAAACAAGTATCGCTTTGGATGCGAGGCCGTACAGAAAGCGAAACTGAAGTTATACCATCCCTAAAACGTTATGTCTGGGGCTTCGGTGTAACATGCAGCTTCAATAGGAAATGAATTCATCATTGCGTTTTAACAACTGACGTTTCTGCATTACTAAGCAATCTTTTCAAGTTATAAATAGCCATTTATACATGGGAATTCGGTTGCGAGTAATGCAAAGATATCGAAGAAAGTTATTTTGAAAACAACAAGCTGTTGATTGAAACCGCAAGTGAAAAAAGCAGTGAAAAAAACTGCCGCGCCAGGATATAACGCTTCCTCCCTCTGTATTTTCGATAAAAACAATTATCATGCACTTTCGCGCTTTGTGATCGCTCGACTTGTAATTTTCGTAAAATTCCGTTCTTTTCGTTATACAATAAGAAGAGGAATAAAATGACTAAGGAACGCTGTTATCGAATGTACTATCGTCGACATAGCCTGTTTATAAATTATTTATAATATAAATTAATAAACAAGAGGACACATTTTAAATTAATCAGACTTCCAAAATCATTTTCATCGAACAATGACAATTCCGTTACATTCCAATTCCGCAATGTACAAATGAGATTTTCTAATACGGCACTCTCAGCTGGTAGATTGTCATATAGGTTCCAAAGCAATACCATTGCCGTATATACTTTCTCGAAATATACCGAATGCTGAACCTTTGCCAGATCGTCGGCAGACTTGAAATTTTTACTCGGCATACACACACTCTTCGTCATCTGCCCTCCCCTCTCCTCTCTCTCTCTTCGAGCCACGAAGAATTACGACTACTCTTCTCTCGTGCGTGCCAGCAGCGAGGCCGGCGGAGAGGAAGAGGCTCGTTTAGTAGCTCGCCGGCAGTCCGTATAGCGCGTCGGTGTTTCGCTTCTCTCGGCTCTGAAAATACAGCCTCACTCTCTCGCTATATAGTCTCTCTCTCTCTCCAGTCGAAACACCGAGAGATGTGTCCGTGCTCGTGTGCGTGAGTGCGCCTGAGTCCCTCCGAGGCGGACTCTTTCGACGCCTAAACCGCCTGCTACAAGTTCAAGTTCTCCATAGCAAAGAAGCGGAGCAACCCTTGCGCCTACAGAGTTGTGGATAAGCGGATGCAGATATGACGGCTCGTCGCCGTTAGCTCGTCATAGAGCTTGCGCACTATACCGATCGACTCAGGCTATGGAGCTTGCGTAATTCGTAAGAATCAAAATCTTATTCTCGCGGGTATAAAAGGGCTTCCGATTATTTATGCGACGTAACCTCTCTTCCGAATTGCCAAGGTAAGAGAGAGGCGTAGTGTCGAGGTTATGCTTTTACCAACGATCAAAACGCGAGCAATTTGGAAGGGGTTCAAGTTGAAAATAGCACGGCCCTACAGTCGGATTCGCGTAAAAGCTCGGCTTTCAACTAGTCCGAGCACGTAGCCGTCCTTTCCCACGGAGCCTCGAGATCGCCATCACACGGCTTGTATAAACGCACAGCTGATGGTGCAGCCCCCGTTAAAATATCGTTCACGTAATCGCGCGTCGCGATCGAGTCCGTAACGACGCCATTCGGCGGACTTGGCGTATACGTCCCAGCTGGCCCGCGAATATACTTGGACGCGGTGTGGTCTCGAGGTGAGAAGCTCTTCTCCTCTCTCGCGTAATGTGTGTGCGAACGTTGTTTTTCGAACGTGGACTCTTGGAAGCGCAGCGCGCAGATAGATATATATGGCAGCCGGGGGCTTATTGCGCAACCAAGTCGAAGAGAAGAGGCTGTTAGATTAAATAAAAGCTACAAAGTTCAAGTGCGCGCGCGCGACTGACGATTCGCCCGCGCTCTTGTTTTTCTTCCTCGCTTGATGCTGGCCGTTTGTTTTTGGAAAACTAAGCGTTACCTTTTAATTCGCTTGCAATTAACTTCGTTTCAATTTTGGCGCGATTCGTAATGCAATTCGCTGCGATTCTACTGGCAATTTAGATGGGAAACTATACAACGGTAATTTGCGCGTATACAAAGTAAAAAAAGCAGGCTGTTTATTCGATTGAACATCGTGCATCCTATTTTGTTTGCTGAACCCAAAGACAACGTTTACCTTGCGCGATATCATTAGTTAAAATTTAGCTTTTATGTATTTAAAAAATATTTTTACGACACTCATTTAACCAGCATATAATCGGTGTTTTGATTCGCTACAGTTTGCCGATACGCTTTACTCCTCTCGCTCTGTTATTGCCCGTAAATCGTTAACGTAATTACAGCCGAGTTCATGAAAAAAAAGGCAAGCTAGCGCCTATCGCTCGGGTGCATTAATAACATTCAATAGCGATTGAGTCGTTAAATAACGGCCGCGATCGACGAAAACAAGCCAATCAGCCGGCGAATGTATAACAAAGCGCCCCAATAAATATGGCAAACAAACAAACAAACGAATCCGGGGGGGGGGGGGCTATTTTTAAAACGCTACGGCTTTGCCGCTGAAAATGTTTCTCCGGGCTATTTTTACGAGAATAACTCAAAAAAAGAAGCTCAAGAGAGAGAGAGAGAGAGAGAGAGAGAGAGAGAGAGACAGGCGGACAGATTGAAGTAAAGAAAAAAGAGGCGAAATGCCGTTGATGACTCGATCGGGAGTCGGAGAACAGTTATACACTTTATCTGTCTTATAAACAATAACAGCGAGATAAGCAAGGCGTGGACAGAGAGTGCGAGAGGGGAAGATTTATATATATATAGAGGTAGGAGGAATTAGAGTAAGCGACATAATGACGACGACGACGCCGTTGTTTGTCGGCCGCGCGCCAATGCCACCGTGTGCAGCTATACGCGTGGCTCCCGCACGCACGCATCAGCTGCACGAGCTCCTCTCTCTCTCTCTCTCTTCATCCCCCTGCTTCCTTCTCTTTCCTTCTTTTTCTCCACTCGCTCATATACGCGTGTGTGCGTGTAAGAGAGAGTAGGACGGAGAAGGAGAGCTGCAGATGAGTGGGCGGCTTTGGCGCTCTCGGGGGCCTACGCGGCCGGTCAGTCAGTCTCGAGGCTTTCGTCGGCGCGCAGTCGGGAGCACGGGAAGAAAGCCGGCTCTCTCTCTCTCTCACCGGGGCGTACAGAGAGCGTCTCCGAGAGTCGCACACATGGCGGCCAGATATCGCTGCTGCGCGGGATCGGAGGGCTACTGCAGGTTTAACTGCCAATAAACGGGCGCGCGAGCATGCGCTACCGACCATTTTTGCCGGGGAAACGCGAGAACGAGTGAGCCTCTATCGCGATACTTTTTTCACGTCGAGGTGAGTATAAGCTGAAGCATGTAGCGAAGCTACACAGCGGGGTAAACAAACTATAAATAAGACGGCGAGTAGAGCGCGCGCCACGCTCTCTCTCTCTCTCTTGGCGATTGCCGGCCAATCGGTTCGTTTGTTAACGTCGGATTCAACGCGATTTCGAGATGCTTTCGAGGCTCGTTTTTTTGTTTTCTATTTCGTTAATTCGTAGCTCGCATAGATGGGAGAAGCCGAGGGAGCAAACTGGCTCGTTTAATGAGTCCTCGAGCGATTAGGCGAGCCGATCGAGGCCAATTATATAATCACCGCGATTCTCGAGATAGAGAATTAAAGGTCAATCTATGCCGATTTGGAATAGCCGATTATTTTTACGTGCGCCCCCGGCCGTAGCGTTGATTCGTTTATTGTGCTAGATATCCTGCTGCAGCCTCGCTGGCTCAAGCGCGTACAGTCTCTGATTACCCGCCCGATCTGTATAGCCCGGTTTATTTTTGAGCTCGACTCCACAACTTAATGAAAAGATTAATGTTGGAACAATATTTACGACGGCTATTTGTCGAATAAGTGAAAATAACTCTCTGGGCTTCTCTCTCTCTCTCTCTCTCTCTCTCTCTCTCTCTCTCTCTCTCTCTCGGTGGCAATGTGATAAAATTTCGATAGGTTCGCGCTTTTGGAAATATATAAATTCGAAAAGTTAGATCGTGAGATCGTTGCCAAAGCATTCCCACGACGAATCAATCAAACTTTCCCGATCCCGTAGATTATCAATAAAATCTCAACGTATACGTACGCTTAGCGACACAGAGTGGGCGTCCAATTGCCGGCAATCTATTCGGCTCTTCAATGCCGCCCGCATCAGTGGCCCATTCACCAGAGCGCGCGCGCGCGGTCCAGATCCAGCGCGCTCGCTCGTCCCCTACAGCCTGTATATATAAGCCGTCCGAATCAAAAATTCTCCCAACAGCTCACCGAGTCCATACAGTCTCTCGCTTTAATAACCCCATCGCTCCTCCCGATCTCTCATCCTCCCCCACTTTATCTCCGAAAAACCGACTCTACATGAGGATTCGTTTCTCTGTCTAATACGCGCGAGGTTATCGCGTACAGGCCCACACGGTGTAGAGCCGCGCTAATCCGACAATTTGCTCGTTGAATTACATCGCGCGCGCTGTTTACGATATAATGGCCCCTCCTGCGATTTCCTGTCGGTCAGCTCGTCTTCCCCTCTGGTTCTTCTTTCGCTCTCTCTCGCTTCCCTTCTGTCTTTCTCTTTCTTACCGCCGGTGCAACCCGAAAAAGCAAACAGTCCAGATAAATAAATAGTGGAGGACAAGAAAAATGCCGGCCCGAGGAAAGGCGGCAAGACAGAGGAGAAGCAGCAGCTACGGGGGCCAAGGCCGGAATGCAGTTTGTCGGGGGCCGACCCCCCACCCCCATCTGGGCCGCACGTGCTCCCGGCCTGACCTGCCCTCTTATACAAGACGCGTAGACGCAGCCGATCGACTTTTCAGACGCGCTGGTTTATATTCAGCTAGTTCGACTTATCGGCGTTTCCCAAGTTTCTATATCGAATCGATTCGACGTTTAGTTCGATATAAGAGACGAGCAAAGGCGTTACGACACGACGACGTTTCGTTACAGCGCGGGGGATAAAACAGAGATTGTTTACCGCGCTGCGTTTGTGGACCCCCAACGGCGCGGCTTTAGCTCGTTTTATGTCGGTCGAGGGGACGAAATCGGCCGAGCACGTTCTCGGGTATCTTCTTTCCGCTCGCTCTTCTTTTTTTTTGTCGGAAGCCGCTGATTTTTTACCGATTCGCTCTTCGCTGAGATTTCGAGGGACGCGCGCGGTGAGCTCGTGTTTGATGTGGTACGTACGTTAAATGATTATGGCGTGAGAGAATAGGGGAGAGGGAAAATCGCGCGAACTGGAGACTTGATTTATTTGATTTGTTTACTGGAATTTTTTTAGGCGGGAAACGTCGTTAAGGAGTTTCTCGAGCGTTAGTCGCAAAACTTTTAGACCGTTTGCCGAGGGGAGGCCGTGTACATTTGAAAATAAAGTCGCGTGCGCTTTGATGATTAATTTATTTAGACTCGTGGAACATTAGCCCCCACTCGTTGGACATTCCTATTTCTTTTGAGATTCCCATTTTTTCTTCTTTTAATCTTGAAACTTTCGAAGACTTTTCTCGATAAGTCGCTAAAGCGCGCGAAGCGCAATAAGAATGATTATTTATACGTAGCCGGTGCCGCTATCGTAAGACGCATAAATCATACGAATTTTCAGGACAGACGTGACGAGCATAATCTTCACTTGTCCAAGATTAGACGCGATCATATCTTTTTGTGTTAAAAAGCTATTCCCTCTTTACATTGCATAACCGGCAATTTCCGGGATACGTTTAATCGCGTATAGAGCAGACACACAGTAGGCGTGTGCTCGGCAATTTTCCAACTCGGCGATAAATCCGTAAAAGGCACGCGCACACACGCACAGAGCGCGCGTACTCAATTTCCATAGATAAGCGCGGCGTGTTGGCTCGAAATATGTACAGGGAAATACTTTAATTACAAATCAATAATCGATTATACGAAGCCCAGGTAACGGAGTCGCGAGAGCATATAATAATCCTGCCTACGCGCGCATATAAAATCATTAGCGAGCGATTGAGTGCGCGCGACCCCCCTCCGGGCTCGCGCAAACATCCTCGACGTGTGCGTCTGTACAACACGCCTACGCGTTAATGAAAAGCCCGTATAACGAGGCGGTGGTTTCCACACCGTGCATCCGTTTATATTTTATATACAGCTCTATGAAAAAATCCCCGTCAGATTCTGATTTCACGTGAAACTCGGCTGGCTATGGCTCCCGGGGCGACGTTTTAGCCGCGTGTAATTGACGTATCGCGGACGAAATAATTAATTAACTCGCGCGTGCGCTTTGAGCTTCCTAAACTCGCGCGAATTACCGGGCGCGTCTAATGCAGCTCGAAACAGAGGAGGAGTAAGAGAACGCACGTCAGGCTGTATAGCAGGCATACGAGCGTCTGCGAGTGAAGGCAGCGAGCGAGAGAGGGACGGCTGCCAAACTGCCGGATATGCGTTAACAGATTGAGAGAAGCCTCGGAGACTGAGACTCTCTCTCGCTCTCGGTCTCTCTGTGCGTTTGCACGCGCTTAATACACCCCTAGCCTACATACGGAAAAATCCAATATTTTCTTCGCTCTAGAAGCAAATGATACTTTCACTGGTTCTTTCAAAACACGACGCGCGCCAAGTCTAGGAAAAAACAGGAGCCAAACGACACGCGCGCTCAGGCAGATGCATACATATATGCATGCTCGTCGGGACGCACGCGCCACCCTTGTCTGAGCTTCCCCTCCACTCATCCTTCGGCCTCCTCCCGACTTTTATCCTCTCTAAAGCGGCGCATCCTATCCGCAGTGACGCCGGTGATTTCTAAGTTTAGAGCCGAGGGGAGTTGGCCGCTCGCGCGCATATAAATCGGTCCCCGAGACTCTCCGTGAGGGGCGTCTGGGCTTTTGGGCCTCGCCGATAGTGCCGCCGCCGTCCTGCTTTCCGTCTGCATCTCATATATGCTTTCTTATTTTTTTCGTCTCTCCTTAGCAGGAGTAGCAGCAGGGTTAGGGGTTCGATGAGCTCGAATTTCCTGGTGTCTGATTACGCGGCTTTCAAGCGGCTGCTAGCGATACCGATGAATTCCAGGGGCTAGTAAGATATCTCCTACGTACGCGTATAATCGATTGCGTTTACGAATTTCGTAGGTCTTCGCTGAACGTCCATACAGAAGCGAACCAAGCCAGTGGGACTTTGTATATAAAGCTCGCGCGTAGGGAAGTCGATGAGCACGCGGGAGTAGCGCACACACAGTATGCTCGATCTCGCGGCGGGTCTTTCGTAGCCCATAAATCGAGATAAGCCGTGGCGGCTTATCAGCGAAAGCCGTTACTCCCCGGCGGTGGCCTTATCTCTCTCTTTTTCTCTCTCTCGAGAAAAAGAGCGTTTCTTCGCAGCCTCCGACATCCGAATCCCGGAGCGATGCTCGACGGAGAGAGAAAAAATGCTAGTTCGGTTGCGCAACCTACTGGAATCAGAAGCTCGAATCTTGGCATCCCTTATAGCCGAGTCCCTTCACTCCAACGAAAGTGTACTTCTCGAGCTTTGCCACCGGAGCTTTGGCTTAAAATAGACGCGCGTCTAATCAACTCTCTTTCTTTCCCCCCTCTCTCTTCCGTTTTACTTCTTGGACGAAAGCCTTCTCCTTAGCTTTCGCGAGCATTCTATTTTTCCCAGAATGTCCTTTCCCGCTGCTTCGGATTTAAAGCGCCAATATGTGTGCCTCTTGCACGCTGCGTCCGAGAGCACGTACTATTGCGCGCTTACCAGCTGAAAATTGTAAAAGCGCTCGAGACGGTATAGGCGCAGTTAAAGCTCGGCCGCGAACAAAGCCACTGCCGCGATAAGCTTCAGGAAACGAGTGCGTGTACGCAGACAAATACGCGCGGGCTTTATTATTCCGTGTAACGAGCGATGATAAAACGTCGTTGCATTCATCAAATATTTTTAGGCGGACTCTTCCATACTTGCGCATTTATGAGTCAATGTTTCCTTCCAATGCTTGGACTTCAGTACATCTACATCCTCGCGGTTGCCCGGGACTTATTTGTTTGACTTAACCCTTTTGAAAAATATTACTTTATTCAAAATGCAATTAGACGGAAATCGACGGCTCATTAGCAGACGGTGCAAAAGTAGAAAACAGCGAAAGCATACACACGAGTTGCCGATCGAGAGCTTGCAAGCTCATTACGTTTCATCTCGTTCCGAAGCAATCAGCCGGCCGAGCGCGGTCGAGGGGCTACACTCGATGAAGAAACTCCAGCTGTTCTCTTTCCCTCCATTTCGCGCGCGTCACGCTTATCTCCCCCCCCCCTCTTTCACTCTTCATCCATTTCGCGCATTTTTTTACAACTCCCTCTCGCTCGCTAGCCGCTCCTTTTTCATTACCGAGTGTACACGTCGCGCGCATGCCCGGAGAGCGCACAGGGAAATATCGCGAGCGACGTGTCAAGGTCTCTCACTCTATAGTCGATGCGAGAGGGAGAGAGAGAGTAGCAAGTGTTGAGCCCCTGCGGCTTTTCACGGCCGGGCCGAGCTCTGGCTAAGGGCGCAAACGAGGGAAATCAGCCTGCTCTCAGTAGATTCGTTTAAAAAGACAATGTCTGATATATAGTTGGAAATTTTTAGGATTAAATCGAGTTATAGCAGCCTGTAATAGCACGAATTTCGAGAGTATCTTCGAAAAGCGAGCCGAAGGTCCGTGCATAGAAGCGGATTAATTTCGAGCTGTAATCAGGACTCTCGCGTTTATGCAGCGGAGCGGGCTTTGATATGTGCGCGTTGTCCAGCAACAGCGGCAAATCTGAATGAGAGCACACGTCCGAATATAGACCGAGGGTGTGGTATCGGCGTGTTCCAGCGAGGGAAGGGTAAAAAGCGGAATTCCGGAGAGAGCGAAGGTTCTAGGTATATACACGCGACGAGATCTCTCCTTCTGCATGTACAAGAGAGAGAGGGGGAGAAAAGAGCGTGAATGGGTCTATAAATACGGCGGGTCTATTCGCGGCGCCAGCGGCAGGCTGAATGAAGGCCCGAGCAAGTGCAAGCCCTTTCTCTCCACCTCGCCGGCTCTTTCAACTTGGCCATCGCGAACCGACTGTATATTCCGCGGGCCGGGCCGAGAGAGACGCCTGAGCGTATAGAGCTGGGCTGATTCGATCAGCTGCGAGTATTTCGGACGCAGAGGATGCGCGTATGTCGCTTGGCTTACAGGGGACTGATGGGATCTTGTGCTGGATATTGGTGTATAACCATGATAATTTAATTTGTGTGTTGCAGGAATCCGGCTGAACCCTTTGGTCTAGACCCTTCCAACGGACGGGGGCATACATCATGGCTGTTGGTGAGTATAGTTGTTCTTATTGTTATGGTGACGGTATATTTGATATTGTCCAAGTCCATCGGTCGTCGCGAGCACCTAGTTTTTTTTCACGGCAAACTCGGTACCCTTCTGACTTGGAAAAATTAAGAGATATACCAAAGTCGAGGGTTGACCGAGTTTACTCGGCCTGGCAAGCTCGTTTACAACGTGTAATTTTATCAGAATCCCATTTCGCTGCTATCAAGAAAATTCAAATTGGACAGAGCACCTCGGGATTAACCAAGCGCCCTCTCACCTTATAAGACACTAAGGACTCCTCCAGCAAAAGTCCACTTATAGACCACGATCATCATTCTTTTCCATAGTCTCTGCCCACTTGATTCGTCGAATCAATTCACAACCTACCTCTTATCAACCTTACGAGCCAGTCTCGGTGTCGCGCAACAATCGTAAACAAACGTCAGAGTCTCCATCCACAGTATTCAGCCCGCGTACCTCCTCCCCCCTACCGGCACACGCGCGCATCGTCTCCTAATCGATAGGACCCGAGCGACGTTGGCTCCGTGATCAAATTGCCAATCGAACCCACAGCCTCTACCTTCCAACCCACACAGCCTCTGGGCCCGCGTAGGGCGAGTTCCTTTTTCTCCGTTGCTTGACTCCGCGGTATAATTGCCCTCCCTTCCTCTTTTTCATTTGCGTCATAGCGACCTTTCTTTTTCCCCTTTTGCAGACGCAGGTCGTTTCTCTCTCTCTCTCTCTACCCTGCCAACAGCGTCACTTCCCGCTACGTCTATGCCTATCGCGATTTGTCTTCGTCTCTCTACCTCCCGAGGGCGTCTATCTTTTTATATCCCTCCGTTTTGACGAGCCGCGTACGGAGTCGTTAGCCGTAGATTTGTCCAAGTTTTCGGCACCCTCGCTCCCCTTAGTTTCCGTCGTTGACGAACGAGTGTGAAAAATGTGCGTGTGTCTATAGACACCGTTGGGCGAGGCTACAGTACGCAGGATCTCGGGGTTTATCTTTTTCTAGCGGCAACAATCGAGAAATGTTTTACTTTGTATCGCATAAAGGCATAACCCACCAGAGTGCCTTAGCTGCCAAGACCAAAGCGAGAGAATTCATTTTGACGAGTCGCACACAGAGGAGAGAGAGCAATTTGCACGCGGCTTGAAGAGCGAGTGTACGGCGCGCACAAAGTCTGCAGAAACAAAAAAAAAAAAATATAAAGGAAACGATAACGCTCGGCCTTTGATCTCGGAAGTTGGCATTGTGGATGTATAAGAACTCCTTTTGCCGCGGCATCTCTTGAAGAAACGAGACTCTGTGTACTCGCGCGGCCCTTTGACTCGCATCAGATAACCGGCTTTGATCCGTTCGAACCCTTAGACGAGTGTTCTCGAAAAAAGAGAGAAAAAAACGAGAGGGACTCGTACACGCGCTGAGTTTCGAGTGTTTCCGTAACGGAAGCAATGGGGTACAAGAGCGCACAGAATATAGACTACGCGTCCTGCCGATAAGGGGATTACATTTGGTTAAAGCTTTGGAGGATGAGAGTACTAAGGCTTCCGGGATTAGGTATGTGGGCCTGGAGGCGAGTGTCTCTCGAGCAAGCTGCTTCTACGCGTAAAGCTGGAATTTCGTTTGTTTATTGTATATATCGGTGCGAAAAGCGTTTACACGCCAACGTATCCAAAATGAGCAGTAGGTTGATAAAACGAATAATGTCGAACGAAGCAACGAATGAAAAATCTTGGAATCGTTGGAGGGAGGATAGACGAAGCGGACGGCAGGAAGAGAGGGAGGGGCAAGGAGGGAAGAGAGCGAAACGAGAGGAGTAGAAGGCACATAACGTAGAGGAGGGAAGGAGAAAATCGTAAAGCTTCCTTAATTCAAAACAGTTGGCGATGCGCTTCCGGTGGACAGGGACCTGGGGCGCCCATTGCTCTCGTCCGTCCAACTCTCTCTCTTTTACTCTTGCACACACACACACACACACACACACACACATGCATGCTCCTCTGTTTTTTCAGACCCTCTCTCCTTGCCGCTTATAATCCCTTCCCTCCGCGCTTTCGTATAATGGGCTCCCCCCATCGCGTATACAACCCAGAGACGTATTTCCGAGGAATTGTCTCTCTTGCGAGGAAGTAGAGTTGCACGAAAGTTCGCCCTCTCTCTCTGCTCTTCGAGATTCACCGAAGAGACGGGCAAATTAATTACGCGCTACCCGACTGCGGCGAACTGAGGATGATGCGGTGAGAGAGAGGGTATGATTAATTAAGCGAATCGCGGGTTTGGCATGTCCGCGGAAACGGTTGGATTTAAACTATGTTAGGATTGTTAGTCGAGGAGTTTGCCCTCGCTGAAGACTTGCATTCTCGATGCGAGAGACGAGAGAGAGCTTGGATTCATCGAAGATGGATAAAGAGACTAACGAGATGAAGTTGAGAGATTGAAAGTTAACGATGGATATATAGTTGGGATGACAGTGTATTTTTTATGAACATTTGGGGTTTTTTTTTGGTAAACAAACGTTCTGTAACGCGTACGTTGCAATTTAAATCGGCCCTGTAGGTCGTCAAATTTCTTTTTCTTCCTATCCAATTTAGAACAAAATACGGCAATTAATCCAATGATGCGTTTGCTTCTTAGTGTGTGCACCAATCTAATTACAGTCCAATTAACGAATAAAACCCGGCAACTTCCTCTTTCAATGAAGCAATTAGAAAAAAAAGAAAAGAAAAAAAAATAAATAAAAGGGATGTGCGGAAAGCTTAAAGGCCCTCTCGCCGACTGTAGTCGAAGAAAAAAAGGAAGATAGCGTCCATCGCGGTAGAGAAGAGTCCTCCGTCAATTCGCGACAATTGGCCGTAATTGCGTTCGCGTGTGGTATACAAGCCCCCTCCTCCTAAATAAGCCGCGAACAAAAAAGACCCGAAGCAGAGAAAGATAGGGCCGACGATGAAGAAGGACGATTTCGGCACTGCTTGCTCGTCCGGCCCGGATTCGCAAGCTCGAAATAAAAACTTCATTATATCCATATATATCCAAGCCTTTTTTTTCCCACACATCCCGAGAGCGTCTCGATCAATGTCACACGCGCGCCAACCCATAGCCCAACGAGGCAATCCGTCAAGTCTACGCGTCTAACGGACCGGTCATCCTTCACCCGCAGACAACCCGTCGTACTTTTCGCTCCGGGGTAGCGCCGCTGCCGCGGCCGCCTCGAGCAGCGAGACGTCGGCCGGCTCGGAGCTGCCCGCTGCCCCTACGGCCCAACGCGGCTTCGGCGGCTTCTTCCGGCGCAGCAAGCAGCAGCAGCCGGCGGCCCAACAGCAGCGCCAGGCCACGCGCAATCCAGCCGCAGCGGCTGGTGCACGGGAGCGCCGGAGCTTCCGCAGCCTCTTCCGCTCGATGAGCGCGAACGCCGACTGCGAGCGGACCCGGCAGTTCCTCAAGGGCGAGCCACTGCCCACGGACATAGCACCGCCCTCGCCCTGTGCCAGCAGGTACATCCCAGCTATTACGTTATTCCCGCTTGGCGCTATAAATGCGGTTTCAATCAAATTTTCCCGTTCACAAGGTCACACAAATGCGCGGGTGGCCGTCGTTACGGGCCCAAGTCGCCGAGCGAGATGTTCGGCAAAGAGCCGGCGTTCCACGCTGCCCTAGCGGCCGACGGGGGCTCGAGCACCGGCTCGAGCTTGTCCCGCTGCCTCGAGGACGAGGACGACTACTATCAGTTCGAGGCGAGCTCCGAGTGCGGCAGCGAGGCCAGCACCCTGCCCCTCGACGAGCCGCGGAACCAGCCCAACTACTACAACCTCACCTCGACCCTGCCCAGCCCGGTAAGTCGAACGACGACGATATACCTTTCAAGCAAAATTGCATCGCATGCATAATAACGAGAGAGAGCTTTTGGTTGAACAGACGAGCTCGGCGCAGGCGGCCGCTCGGCAGAGGCAGAAGCAGCGTCAACAGTCGCAGCATCAGCGCCGACACTCGACCGGCACGTTTATGGAGCGCGAGCGATGCGCTATCGCTGCCTCGGCGACGGCCGTGACCGGACGCGCCCAGCCCGCTAGATCGATGGACCTCGTCGACGAACACGAGCCGGACGACTTCTCCCCTGTCGCGCCTACGGCTAAGCACAACAGATTTGGTGAGTAGCTCTATACCCCCTATGATTATTCAGCTATATCTATTTTTATGCATATATGTGTATTTAAAGTAACGTGGAGCGAATGGTTAGATGCGATTTTGGTGTGTAGAGTAAGAGAGAAGTAAATTGTGGGGTAACGTGGATTTTATGGCGTATAATTAAGCCCATTTTTATTGCGTTGGATATTGGGAATGGTGAATTGCGAAATTATAACGAGGAAGGATAGAGAGCGATTACTGATTATTGGATTTGCCAGGGGAGCTGTATTTGAATAATGATTTTCAATGAAGTCGCGCAGTCCGTTTCGACACGCTTCGATTATTGTATTAACATTAAAGGAGATATTACACGAAGGAAGTCGAAGGCGATAAGTTGATTTTGCGCGAGTAAAATTTATGCGAGGGAGAGCAATATTAATTGCGGGGGCGCGATCGTATACGCTTGATAAGCCCAATTGAATCGTAATCGAGCCGGATTTCACTCTCGTAAAAAGCGTCTGCGCCGGATGTATAATTTGTGCTTGTGTAGACGGTCGGGAAGGAAAAAAATGCGGAATTGCAACGATTTCGCTGGAAACTTTGCTGCGGCCGAGGAGGCAATTGTCGGTATTAAAGATATAGCGGCTGGCTAAATTGAAAGACTAGCGACATCTCTCGTTCGCTCTCGGTCGTGCGTGCGAGAGGCATCCGGAAATTCGCGAGAGCTTGCTTTATGAGCCACGACGACGCTTTTTCAATTCGCCTTTTATAAGCGCGCCAGTTGGAATAATCCATTTTCGCGTTTTAAAATAGGCAGCTTTAAAAATTGCAACCTCTGGATCGAAGGTCAGCAACCCTTTTGAGCTGGAAAAAAAAGAAAGAAGGAGATTAGCAAAGCATAACCCCGGCTGGCTATGGAGAGAAATAGTGGGAGGGGTATACAGGAGTCAGCGGCGAAGCAGAAATATCCCCCTTTAGGCGCGTGCATAAAGTCCGAAAATAAGTATATCCGCAGCGTCTGCAAGAAGTACGGAGCAGGAGGAGCGCGCAGCCACCCGCGCCTCCGAGATTTCGCGGGCGCGCCGGCCAGCCGGACTATTTCTGCGCTCTTTAATACACCCTCGCTCATTCTCGCGACCCTTTATTATTTTTACGTCTCTCTCTCGCGTTGCGGAGAGGGGCCGGCGTCTTCGGCTTATTTCTCGGCTCGTGTATATACATTTTCTTCGGTACGTCGACTCCGCTCGGAGACGAAGACGAGCCTTGCAGACCTTGCACTTTCCTCTCTATTTTTACGACGTAGAGTCCAAAGGCCTTTAGACTGGGAAATGATCCTACGGCTAGGCGTCCTTTTTGCGTTGTTGATACGTGTCGCGTGGTGATATTTAGGTATGCGGCGGATGACAATTTTACTGCCTTGGAGTCTCGGCTGTTTCTTTAGATTGAAACGAGATATTTCGTGAACGTGAGAGTTTCGGCGTATGAAGTTCGAGGCCAGAGAAAAAGTAATTTTAATTTCGACGACCCTCTTTTATTTTCTTTCGTTTTTTCTTTTCGTTATTTTCGTTGCCCTGCACTTTTTCTTCGGCTTTCAGCGTACATGGGTGTGCGTGTTGGGTAAACTGTGTATACAACGCGGTATACAGGAGGCTCGTATGGTGTTTTTACGCTCGCACGCTTGCCCATCAGGGCTTTATCGTATCCGAGCTAAAAGATTCATGCTGTGTTGATTTGGCTTAGCGGAGGAAACGAACATTCCTTTTTTTTTGTTAATCCTGCAGCTCAAAGTATTATTGGTAATTAATTTCCGATTATTTTAATTAGAAAATGTTATTAAAACCATTGTGAAACTAGCATTAAAGATTTCATAGAAATTCAATTAGTTCGTGACCCTGTTGTTTCAATTGAAAATTCTACCAACTTCGTATCGACGTTATATAATAATCATTGATGAATTACCAATGCCAACATTTTATTTAGCTGCAGCTACGAATTATTCTGATATTATTTGCTTTAAGTTATAACGCTTCCAGCACAATAGCCGCGAATCAGGGCGAAATGCCGAGTTAATTCTCGCTCTCCTGTAACATAATGCGCGCGCGTGCATTAATCAGATTTCCGGAAGGATGGCAGCGCCAAATTATACGCTGCACGCTCTGACAAATATTGCCCTCTCTATTCAAGATAATTTTAGCCGGATTCAAATGCGGCTTAATTCGCGAAAACAAAACCTTATTCACCCTAGCGCGAACGTTTGGAATTCGTTTGTGCATTAATTTTTCGCGCGATAACTCGATATATACTTTAACGAAATGTCAATTTATTGTATGCATGCGTAACATTTGTTTACCCAACTTTATCCGACAATCTAAAATATTCAGAGGGAAAAATAATCCAGCCGACAGTGCGATGCAAGATATTAAAAAAAAAAGAAGATAGAGTCGCGTGGAATTCAATAAAATTCGATATTGAATGTTTGAGGAAGGAAAAGTCGCCTCGGTAAAAATCGACTCTGACATCGATGGCAAGTTACAGTCACGAGAGACGAACTGAAGTCGACTGAATTTTCTCGCTTATATAGAAAACTTTGTCGCTCGTTCGTATGTGTTTGCAGCGGAGTAAGCACAGCGTGACGAGGAGAAAGAGCAAGAGTATAAAAACGGAGATGGAAATCGGGCGCGAGCAGGAGATAAAACTGAGAGCCATAAGGGGCAGCGAGATAAGCGATTGTGGAACAAGGGAGAGGGAGAGAGAGTATACCGACGCGTCAGCGTGAGAGGAACAGGAGGGAGAAATCCGAGACAGTAGCAAGGGCATGATTCAGCCCCGACGACGACGTGTAATGGAATGATCGAGCGGCAGAGTAGCCCAGTTTGCAGGAGCCAAACGCGGCTATTGGTCTAAAGTACACGTGTAGATCTGCTGACAAAGTAAACTCGCGATTTTCGGATTATCTATCAATGTGGCGATAGCTAAGTGTTATATAAACTGTTGATGACCTGCGAATACAGAGCTTTTCTATACTAATTTCAAGGATAATCGACACTTTGTTAGCCGACGCTTTCGAGTAGAGCTTTTATTATCTGTGCGATACGTATATAATATATATGCCGCTTTCTATTTTGTTTGTTCGTTACAAATTACGGCCTCATCCAACATCGGCGGCTTCATAATACGTCCCTATCTCCTGCTCTGCTCTTTCTTTTCCTACTCTATTTACCTTATCGCGCTCGTTCCGATATAGACTGAGGAGCTGGCGGATAAAATGTAACGCAAGCAATATCAGGCAATAGGACATTTTGTTTCTCAAATGTGCGTATACGAATGTTTCGTTTCATTTTCATGCAAAAAAAGGAATAGTTCTTAATTTAATAACTTTTATCACATAGATTAATAAATTTATTGATTTCCATGCGAGATTCGAAATTCATCGTCATCCCGAGCCTATATTCAGGAACAGCCTCAATTTTTTTTTCGTTACACACACCGGGCACTGACGTTCCCTTATCTGCCGTGTGTACTCGAAAAATATTGGCCCAGGCCTCCCGCGTGATCGGACAATAGTGCCTTTCTACATCGGGATTTCGACTCCGTCGAATGAATACTAAGCCCTGTGCGCTTCCTAAAGCCCTAAAGCTCTAGTTCTCTCGCTCCTTTGCCTTACCCTCGTTTAATTGTTCAACAAGTCTTACACCGGAGCGCGTGCTTGTATTGATTGCTCGCCGCCATACGGGTGCTAGGGCAATGGGGTTCGTTATTTCGAGACTTCGTCGAAGTTTTAATTTGCGCAGTGTAAGAATATGTAGTATTTACGGAGAGAGAAAAAAAATTATCGTCTCCGAGATACTACGTACACAATTATCTATGATTTATGTTCGGGAAAAAAGTGAACTTTTTTTCCAAAGAAGATATTCTCACTCCGAAGATTAATCAACATCGCGACTATTTCGAAGGGGCGAGTACTTGTACAACATCGAGTAAACACAATTCTAAGCGTCGAATTTACGACAATTACGAGTAAATCGGTAGGGACGTTAATTGCCGGCCGGCTTTATTTTTACAGTACAGCGCGGCCCCCGAAGCTTTAAAAATATCCAACAAGTGTCAATAAATCCACGAGCCTCCAAAGACGCGTCGGACTACCGTAGATATCTACCATTTCTCCAGCTCCACAAGAGGCAGACGCACGCCCATCGACATATAGTAAATCCGAGTCGTCGTCGCATCGATCACCATATAACACACAGCGCACGAGGCTCGATTAGGCGATAATCGTAAATCACTGCTCTCTCGTAGAAAATGACGAGTGATTCATGCCCGAAATAATCTGGCTAACGAGCGCGCCTTATCGACGACGAAAAAGAGAAAAAAAGAAGAGGGACGATATGTGTGTTTTGTTGTCTCTGCGTTTGACCTCTTCGCAGGCTGTACGAATTTCGCGTGGAATAAACTAATTCGGCTGATGTATATCGAGGGTAATGGATGAAATAGACGATGCTGGAATTTCGATTTTTAAAGTATGAGAATAGGAGATGACGATTGCTCTGGTAGACTTTTAAAGAGAGCGGGGAGAATAAAAGAGCAAGTGGGAGAAGAGGACACCGAAATGATGTTTCTCCCCCCGTGAAATGCACTTAGTCAAATTGAAATCAACGAGATTTCGAGCCCATCAATCTAAAAGGCAAACACACTCGGTTCTGGAGAGAAAGGGTCAAATCTAATTTTTACTCCATCATTCATCGGCGTAAAAGCCCCGCTGGAGAGAGCTTTAGTTGAAACAAAAGCAAAAAGGTACAGCTGATCGGAGGGACCATAAAAATACACCGAGAGCGCTCGTAAGGAGGAAGGAAAAAAGCAGAGCACAAAAGCCAAACATACACACACACACATTATTACAAGCGTCTCCCCTCGCAGACGCTGCTCTTGCTACTAAAAGCCTCCAGGAGAAAGAAGAGAAAATAAAAGAAAGCAAAAACGAAGAGGAAGCTACGCGGACGACGCGGGCGCGACAGTGGAAAAGAAAAAAAAAAAGGAGAAAGAGGAGGCGCAGAGAAGGAGAAAGGCTGGAAGAAGAAGAAGAAGAAGAAGAGGCAGGCGCATGCGCGCGTTTGAAACGAGACGCCGGCGGCTCCGACGAGCGAGGCCTCGCGCACAGCCAGCGGCAGCGTGCCCGCGCGCACTCCTCGCTCACCCGCGCGCCGATCTTCTCCCTATAGCAGCGCGCCTCTACGACGCCCAGGCCCTCAACGGCGATGACGCTCAGCCGAAGTCCTTTCCCCAAGCTGGCCTGCTGAACTAACCGATCCTGTGAGTCTCTCTCGAAGTATCGTCCAGTCGACATATAACGAGGATCTTCGCTGACTTTGTTACGGAGGACATAGTGTGCAGGCAGGATGAGGATCCGGGAGGAAAATCACTTTGCCAAGAAGAGCATCGCCTACTTTGGTAATACGCGAGACTCTCTGTGTGTGTGTGAGTGTGTGGATCTTCGAGAGGCGGAGAGGAGCCTGCGAATCGTGCTGTTTTTGCCGCGTGGATGACTGGGCTTTCTTTGTGTCGCGTGCGTGACTGCAGCGCGTCTGCCTGGCTTTATCTCCGAGTTATGGACTTGTGTGGATTGTATGCTCGTATAAGGGATGGAAACTGAGAGGCGTGTGATGCGAAATCGCGAGTGCTTTCTTTCTTTTTTCTCTTGCGCTTATTCGTTGCCAACGCGTGTAATGGTATTTTTATGTCGCGTGCTTTTATCGATGTTGCATTGACGGACGTTGCTGACTCTGGCGCAAAAATTGATTGGTAATGCGGCGCGAGTAGGAAATCGTTAAGTCGCTCGACAAATTTTTTAATCGCCGATTCGTAACCTTGATATTTTTAAGCTTACGAAGCTCGACGCTCTTCTTTTTTGTCTTTGATCGTCTCTCGCTCGTTTCTTTGCCAGCCTTTAAAAATCAACGTGACATTATTAAGCGACAATTTTTTCATCGACGGCTTCTTAAGTTTACGACATATTCAATCGCGAGAAAACCGATGCGTAAGCTTAAATCGACGAAAAAAAATAATAAATTTATATTTCGCTCTGGCTGCCTTTAGTCAAAACAGTTATAAACCGTTTAAAACTGTTACAACAATAACGTCAGCGTAAATCCCATTAAACACGCCGACAAGTCCCCAGCGTCCCATTTCTGCAAAAATCGTGCGAAACCGCTCTTTCATCCTTTTAAACCCTCTCGCTTGCGACAAACAAAGCAAGCCTATGTATGCTCAACCACCCATCCACTCATCCAAAAAAAAAGAAGACCCAAACAAAAAATTTCACCACATTCAGTCGTCCGCGAAAACTCGTAAGCCTGTCATCTGTCGCTCCTCCTTTTATCCACGCCCCCCCCCCCCAAAAAAAAAAGAATTGCCCAAAGAAATCGCACACCAATCTGAAGTGGTCGAAAGCGCAAAAAAAGTCCCTGTCGCGATAGCACACTCGTGATCAAAAGCCGCGCTTACAGTAAACTTACACTTGTCCTCCTCCCCCACCCTCTAAGCCATCTCTCTCTTGATCGTTCGTTTCATCCAACACGCTAGTATCAAGAAGCACATCGTTCTATCAATGTATTGCCCGGGCTAATTGTCATCGTCGGCCGGCACACATAATATAACCGAATGATCGCTCCGATGGCACTCGGTCCGCTATAACACGCGGGCAGCCGGAAACAATGCGTATGGGGGATACATACATATACGCGCGCGCGTGTACGTGCAATACGCACAGACTGTCTGTCCGACTACGACGAGGATTAACGGCGTCGTGTCGGGCTCTTCTCTTTTTCTCTCTCTCTCTCGTTCCCTCTCTCGCTCTCTGTCCCTCCGGCAGCAGCTCCCCTGCACTTCGTTGGCTTGCGGCTGCCGAGGCGACGATCGTCGCGCGGCCAGTCGCCGACCGACGCCTGGACGACGTATCTCTTTCTCTCTTCGCCGCGCTGTAACAATACGCTTGCGGGCCTACTTCGATATATCGCGCGAAAGACCGAGAACGATTGCCTCGCGGCCGGAGGATTGTTGCTTGGTGAAAAATTTGGCTTTTCTCCTTAAATTGGTGCGTTTGTGGATGGAATTGCCGCGAGCGGATCGGTTTATTGGATTCTCGTTGATTTCGAGAGCTGCTTTCTCGGGAGTTGGGAGGTATTGAGATGGCGGAGGACGGACAAACGGCTGCCAAGGAAGTCGAAGCCTTGAAGCGACCTGATTTTTTGGATTTGTCTGGAAATTGCCCACGTGAGTTTAGCGAGTTGCGATTGGCGAAACTGTGCTCAAGTTCATTGATTTTCAAAATTCATTACATTATATGCTGCTATTTGTTTCAAAACAATATTATCTTTAAACATAGTTTTATATATAAGTAAATTAAAAATGTAATTAATGCCTTAACATTTTGATCACAGCGAAAGCAGTTTTAATTATACCCTAAAGCTTTACACTTCAACGATTCGACGATTCAATCGGATTCATTGTTTTCCCGCCAAGAAAACCTTTTATTTATCATCCATCGTAAAACTATCCGCTTCATACACAATAAGGAAAAACACAATCCATAGGCGTGTCAAGGCCGTATTATCAAGGACAAAAAAAACACATCCCATAAAAGTTCAAGCTCAACTAAGCTCGACAGGTCACATAAGCCAAAAACAAAAAAGAAGAAGAAAAAAGAGAAAAACTTTTCCCCTGATTAATATAGCGTGGCGTACATTTGAAAAATAGGTGGAGTGTGTCGCGAGGAGGAAAAATCGTCGGGGCTTACAGGACGCACGCGTCATTTAAAGCCAGTGCGAGGTCGTGCGCGTGAACATTAGCATCAGAGGGGCAGGCGTACCGGAAGCCGAGAGCGCCGAAAATGGTATAGGCGCGCAGTTGGGAACGGAAGGCGATCGGCGTCGTCGCAATATCGCGGCTCATAAGCTCTCTCGATCGAGATCGAGTGTCTACTTTTCGTCGCTGCCCAGAGAAAGAAAGCTTTGACAGTTTTGTCGCGTACCGCTGCTCGCGCGCGCGCGCGTGCCTCCGGATGTTAAAGCGACGCCTACCGAGGAGAGCATAAGCTAATAGCACAGCCGAAAATTCTTACTCCGCCGATTTCCGATCCACTTGGCGTTTCATTGTTGCATCGTTCCCTCTCTCTCTACATAACTAGCCCAGCTCGAAATAACCAAATATCCGCGTAATTCCAATCGCGTAAAAGCTTCTCGAGCTTGCAAGCTTGCATGTATGCGACGAGAAAAAAAGCGCAAAGCCTTTCTCTCAGGCCATAAAGCTCTCGACGCGCCAAGTCTGTTATCGGACGCTCTCGGCGTCGTAAACGAAATTAATGGCCGCGGTCGTCGTCGCGACAACGCTCTCCCTGTCACCGTCTACGCTTCCTCCCACCCCCCTTTTACAACGCTCCTTTCGCTCTCATATGCGTGCTCTACGCGACAATAGGGCACACTAGCGCTAATCGGAAAATCGCACTAGCCGTTCCGTGTGTATGGACAGCTGCTTCGCCGAAATGGAAAATGACTTCGGGGTATACGCGAGTGCAGCACCGGGTGCGCGTTTAGCCTAGCCTGGATTAATATTAGCGGCTTAATGACTCGACGCGCGACGCGCATTCCTGCTCGAGTCTAACCGCGCGCCGGAGGAGTTTATTCCGAGCTGCGGCTGATGAGTAATGGCGCGCTATATGTTGCTTATTGCATTCTCCTTTCGGATGTTATAATGTTATTATACTTTTGTTATTGTTCGGCTACGTCAGTTGGGTCGAGGAGGGGAGGGTTTATTGTGTCGTTGAGGTAATGCGGACGATTCGTGAGTATATGGATATGTGTGCTTGTATTGTTTACCGGGCGGAATTAATGAGCACGGGATGGAGAGTGGCCGAAATTCGAACGGGTTGATTATGCACGGATTGTGCTATCGCTGATAATGTTGCCCCCGAGGAACGAGAGAAATTTCTTTTCTTCTGTTTTTTTTCTCAAAGAATTCGTGGAAAGGAGAGACGCGTAATCCGACAATTACGAGAGTAAATCGTACGGCCATTAGCTGAGTCAAGCGCAACAGTTAAATTTATCCGAGTCACGGCACGCTGGGCTGTTGTATATATAATTGAACTATCCCAAAAGAAAAAAAAAGCTCGGTTTCGTAGCTCCCGAATACTCTATTTATTTTCGAACGAGTTTATACGCAGCAGCAGTCTCGAGAAAAATGAAAACCATTCCCAAGCGTATAGCGCAGCATCACGTGAGAGCATCCTCCGTTGTTACAAAAATAACGCGGCCAATTACTCATATTCGTAAACACCTTTACCCCAAAACCCATCCCATTCATCATACGCGTATTAACCTCCCGAGCTCTCGCTTCATAAAATTCCGATAAAATATCTATCCTATCAACTTCAGCCTCGACAAATACGCAGCCATCGAATTTGATCGGACATCAAAGGAAAAAAAGGCTACGAAAAAAAAAAATTAACTCGACCGGATATCTGTTGCTGGCCTTTATAGGGTCGGAGATAAAATAAACGCTATTAGAAACGGCGGGCGCAGACTTTCCGTCGTGTATAGAAAGTCGCGGGCGGCAGACGATAACAGCCGCGAGAGCAAATAAGCGGAAAAGGGAGACGAGCGAGAGCGTGTACATGCCGATTGGTAAAGCAGCCCTAACCCACATGTGCCCCTTTTTCGTTCTTCCTTTTTTTCTCTCTTGTTTTATTACAGTACTCTTCACCCTGCCGGTATCAAGTATGCCAGGGTCGCTGTTGCTTGAATCATCGGCTGCTCTGTAACGCTGACGCTCTACCGTATACGCTTTAACGTTTAATTAACCGCGTGACGCGGACGCGTGTACGCCGGCTCTCTCTGACATTAGCCTAATTAACAAAACGACTCTCATTCTCGACTTTGCTCCGAAATAAAACGTTTCACGTAATTATAACGCGCGGCTTAGGCTTGATCCTCAGCGTTGCGCAATCCCCATTCGAGCGTAATTCCAGAGCTCTCGGGATGAAAAAGAAAACGAAGGGGGAGCAAATAAAACAGGGATCAAACGAGTCTGGAAGGCCGTGCGAGCTTTTCGTATAAACTCCTCCCCCGTCGTCGGCCCGAAGCATTGGAATTTGGGCTGCGCTCTCGAGAAAGAGCGCAGCTGCTGAATTTTTTCTTTTTCCTCGCAGGGCTCCAAATCGGCTCATCCGAGATCTCCCGCGTATCGAGTTTCAGACGCGCGTTGCGAACGAGAACTGCGGCTCTTCTCCAGCGCAGCTGATTCGATCTACGCGGTGTTGGATAAACGATTTGAACTTTTTCTTTTTAATTGTAACGGCGTACTTTGAAGAAACTCGATTAGCCAGTTCTTTGCGGAAATTCGATGATAAAGCGACGCCGGATGATCGGACTATCCCAATGACGGACTCGTTAACCCGTTCTAGAGCAAGCTCGTTCGAGTGGCATAGGTATATGCCGGCTGGAAAAAACAGTCTGGCTATATAGCGACTCGTGTGACGCGCTAAAGTGTATAAGGGCCAAGAGGCTGGCCATTACCGGCGATTGAACATAGCGAGAAAGAGAGAGAGTGTGTGTGGGGTGAACTCGATGGCTTTTGCCCTAAATTATCATATATCCCCAGCGACGACGTATCGGGTGTTGTTGACGTGGGCGCGGCTCTTAGGCCTCGCCCCTAACTCACTCTCGCAACGTTAACAGTGTAATTTTGTCGCGTCGCCTGTACATACACCGAGAACCCTTGCGATTGGGCTATAGATCGAGCGGTGAGCTTTTGAAAATTGAAATGTTTACGCGGAGAGTGGGCGTTTATCGGTCGATCGAGCTTTTTCCTCTTTAGAGTCACTGATGGGAATCGATAAATTTGACGAGTGGGCTAGGTTAGATGATTCGAAAGGCGTACGCGGGTTTTTATTGTTTTGGAAAGGGGGAAAAGGAGTAGGAAGTTATTTAAAATGATGTATCGCCGGGTGGTGGAGACGATAATATAGACTCAGCTCTCGTCTTCGCGTTCGAGCTTCTTCCAAAAATATCCCGGGGCACACACGTGTTCCCTCGGTTATTTCACGTACGCCGAGGAATTCCGACGGCCTCTTGCTTGCGGCTGCGCCGATCAATTATACGACTACGCGCATTACAATGTATATGCATGTCGCCTTATTCCGATATTACGCACATACTCTCATAATGAACCTACTCAACATTACATATACATCATACAACAATATAAACGTATACAGCAGCCGCACGTCTACATTCCATCGCCTCGAAACAAAGCGCGCGGCAAAACTCGTCGGATGAAACTCATAAAAGACGCACACGCCCGCAATCTCGATCTCTAATCTCGAGCATTCGGAATGAATGTTGCAGGCACGCGGCACGCTGGCACGGCGTTCCCCACGAAGCCGACCGACGCAGCGGCCGTCCGGGATGACGTCGTCTTCGTCTCGAGCCGCGACAACGAGGCTTCGACCCTTTGGGTCAATTATCTCACTGCCTGCTTCGAGCAGATCAGCCGACAGCAGGGCAAGCCGCCCTTCAAGTGAGTATTACACTCCCGTCCTCCTTCCCCTTCGTTTTCCCCTTTGATGTATGAGGCGCCGCGATTAATGCCTGCTTCAGATCCTGACTTAAGATAATGCGGATATATCTCTGATTGCGTGCTGCTCTCGTGCTTGTAGACTCTTTTTTTTCTTTCTTTTTTCTTTTTTTTTTGATGCTCGGATTGTGATTATTAAGACGGTGACGTACCCGGTGTATACCCCAAGGAATGCCTCGCTACTTCCAGTCGTGCGTTTATCAACTCGATGATTTACCGCGGCTCTTAATTACAGACGAAAAGACCTAATTAAGTAGCGAGTTTGCAAAGAACGATAAAGAGCGACAAAGAATAACGACGATACTTTTGTAGAATAGTACAGCTGACGTTCGAGGAGCAGCTGGGCCCGGGCATGGACACGCGAATTCGCAGCTCTCGCCTGCAGATCGTCGTCGTCTGCCCGATCTTCCTCGAGCGAGTGGCCGAACGTCCAGAACACGCGACCTCGCTGACCCGGTTACTGAGCGGTGAACGCGCTCTGGCGATGATGCTTGGAGTACAGGATGGGCACTTGAGCGCCGCCCAGCGTGCGAGCCTCGTCACCTACCCCACCTGGCGCAAGTTCTTCGTCAAGGACCAGGACGAGACGTTCGTCGGGCAGTTCCTCGGCGCGGCACTCGCTATCCTCGGTAGCGCCACTGCCAATAACTCCAAGATCGACAAGACTGGATTTTCCGTTCATCCGAAGAAGGTCAAGCTGGTGAGTGTGAAGACCTGCATAGCTCTAGAGCTTCTGATTTATGTTTAATGTGTATAATCGCCGTAGGGTCACAATCGTATCCTCGCGCTGTTGAACGAGCCGCTCCAGCCGGAGGACATGGTCTGCGTGACGATCGACCGCTGCGGCGAGGCCATGGAGATCGGCCACGTGAAGCGGCGCAACCCTTACACCCTGCAGTTCTGCGTGCCTGATCGCTGCCTCGACGTCTCGATGCTCGTCGGCGTGAGAATCTCCCGGAACGGCACTCCGCTCGGCCTCCGACAGGTCAAGTGCGAGAGCAGGCTGCGCGAGCTCGACCAGATACTCAGAGCCCACGACAATCCTCTCGAGTTTATGTGCCAGGTGCGTCTCTCTTGCTCTACGCTATCTCTAAAGTGAACCTTGGGAAATAACGTGGTTTTTCAATTTTTTTTTCTTTTCCGCTTTCCAGACGTTTGGCTTCCATTCCGGAGATAAGGATCAGCTCGATAACTGGATGATGCACGCCTTCCAGAAGAACATACCCCCGCACTTCAATCTGCTGTCCAACCCGCCAGGCGAGCTTCCCATAGCCAGGAATCAGTCGAGTGAGTAGTACCTCCACTTATTTCGGTATTCGACCTATTCGACACGTTCCATTTTCATTGATATCGACGTTCGATCGAATAACAGGCTCGGAGGAGTATCCGACGCTGCTGCATTTCGCCGCGCGCTTCGGACTGGAAAAGCTCGCGTGGCAGCTGCTCGAGTGCCCGGGTGGCGACGTAGCCTGCGACATGCGCAACGTCAACGATCACACGCCCGCCGATCTCGCCGAGCAGTCCAACCACCTGAAGCTTGCGCATCAGCTGCGCGGATACATGGTCGGTATACCCAAGCGATTAGCTTGCCCTTTTTGTTTTACATCGATTTTTCTCTTATTGTAATCGGGGATTCTCGTTGTTGCAGCAAATGAACGAATTCTCGAACATGTACAGCTACCTTAAGGTCATGAGCGAGAACGCCAATGCTAATGCCAATGGTGAGTAAACCTGTCGATCTGTTATTAAACAGTTGCTTACTAAATTTTTGTTGTACAATAAAATAATGTGGCGAATTACAGGCTACAAGGTGCCTCAGAACCAACAGCATCCCGAGAGGCATAGTCAGCCAGCTGAGGACGAGGAGGCGGCAAGTCGGCAGGAGGATTACTGCAGACCACGTCCACTGAGCGAGGCGTACTCGGTGCCGCCGGTAGCGCGTCCGGTCACAAATGCTTATCGCAATTTCCCGGACTACTCGACACCACCTCCGCTGCCCCAACCAAATCCAGTGATCGCGAGCGTCGACTCGGGAGATTCAGCGACTCCAACTCCCACGGCGACCCCGGCATCCTTGATTGGCGCCTACGCCTCCACCACGACCCTCAATGCCTCCAGCATGGAGCTGCCCTTGCAAGGTTACACGCAGATGAATCATGCAGGTTCGCCTCATCTCTCATTCTCATTCGCGGATTATTTTTTTACGTATGTCCTGTCTTCAAGCTCGGTGAAATTTGGAGATGGAGTATTTAGTGGACGGGTTCGTTTTTAGAAAAAAATGTCCAGAAATATTTTTTAACGTTGAAATATTTCTCGAAGTTGTATTCGAGACAAAAAAGAAGGATTTACTTAGTTTGATACGGTCCAGTCACTCTCGTTAATTGAATCTCAATTAAATAACCGTTTCATCGCCATGTACATCTCAACTCATTGCATTACCACCATCCTCAACGCAATAAAGTCAATAGCCAATAAATTACATGTTCATCGGATAAACGATCCATCCATCCAATCGCCATGAAATTCAATTACAATCAATCAATTTTCCGATCGCAACAACAAACTCATTTTCGCGCCGCACAAGCATCCTCCATGTCCGATCAAATACACATCCCTCCCAATAAAAGCCTCAATCATCGCTCGTTAACCCGTGGCGCGTTTTTCCCTATCGGCAGGTCTGCGATCACCCGACTCGACGAGTTCAACGCCAACGACCCTCTGCTCATCCCAGCTGCTGGGCAGTCAGAACTTGAGCTTCGCTGACGGATCGACGACGGAGATGCGCAACGAGGCCGCGGGCTCGAGCGACCAGTCGAGCAGTAGGTCCAATCGCTCGAGCCAGAGCAGCAGGACCCGCGAGTGTCCGCAAGACGAGCTGCTCGAGATCATCACGGACTTCAAGAACAACGTCTTCACGATCGCCGAGGTCGAGCGGCTCGTCGACAACTGGCGCAATCGCAACGACGTCCAGCAGAGCTTCCGCGATAAGCAGCGACAGCTGTCGGACATGCGCGACGAGTACGAGCGCATTCAGAAGCGCATCAAGGACGAGATGAAGGCGCCAACGCCGTTTGATCGCATCAAGAAGTTCTTTACCAAGAGCAAGAAAGGTCAGTCTTTTTCTCTTTTTATTTGACTTTGTTTATGTATTTTATTTTATACGTTTATTAAACAATTGACGTTTGCAGATTCAAAAGATACAGCAAGCGCGAGCGAAGAAAATGTACCGAGTAGTAAGCAAACTAGTGTCAATGGTAATCTTGCCGATAGACGGCCCGTCAGTAGTCTCAGCCTTCACAGTGTTTCAAGTAAGCATCTCGTTTCTACCACCTCGATTATTTTTAAGAAACTACAAAAAAAAAAATAAAATGATACAAATAATCAACCACCTAATCCTACAGGTTCGTCGTCGTCTGGTCGTATGAGCACTGTGAGCGGTTGCAGTGGTGCCAGCCTCGGGGACAGCGGCACGCACTCCGACACCGACGATCGAAGGGTGAGAGAAGAATTAAATGAAACTAGACATATCTGAATAGAAGCAATTTAGAGTGTAAACTATAATAATTATTGACGTATCGCAGCATCAAGTAGCGGAAGAGAAATCGACGGGAATGACGAGTTACGAGATCCCACCGGCGCCCAAGTCCTTCCACGGCAAGCTGTATCAGTCGGCGCAATCGTCCGCTGGCAACAAATTTGCACTGTCCAGCGTCAGGCCTGGCGCCAGCAACAGCGAGCTCGACTTGCGTCCGGTAAAGTCATCCCACAGCGCGGTCGACGACAAGGAGTACTACATCGCCTTCCCACCCTCTGGACTGCCTATACATTGTAAGAGAGAAAGAGACAAACCTATACTTTTCAACACACATCGTCATTTCTGCGAGAGCCTTTTGTTAAAACTTGTCACTGTTCCACTTTCAGCATTCAAATCTACCGACACAATAAACGGCAAGGAATTGAAAACACCGATGACACCGACCGAGGTCGCCGGCAACAAGTTCAGCAGCAACAATTACGCGAACATGGGACGGATATTGGTGCCACCGCCTGGCATGAGCATGCCCTTCCAGCCCGAGCAAATGAACATCCGAGCGGAGGAGCCGACGACGAACAGCGAGGCGTGCAAGCCAACGACCGTCATTAAGGATGTCATCGGTAACCTCAGCATCCACATCATCCAGCCGGAAATCCATAGGGAGCAGAGCGGCACGCGTCCGCTGGACGTGCCAACGAGCCCGAGCGACGACAGCAGTACCGGCGAATCGACCCCGGAAAACGATAGCCCGAAAATACTCAACGTCGAGGAACAGGACAATCAGCCGGACTACGCGAACGTCCAAGTTGCCGCCTCGGAGGAGATAGCTAGGAACTTTGGGGTTACTCTGAAGAAGCTGCCCGTACCGCCGAGTCATCAGCGGTGTGAGTTCAATTTCGCAGCGACACAAGCTTGCGAGGCTGCGGCTAAAAGCACGGCCGAGTGAGGAGGTTTTTGATACTGGATTGTTTGCTAGGTTTTTTTCAAAATGGGATAACCACTTTGATCGTTGAACTCGAAATTGTAACTGGGGTTCAGAGAGATCAGAAAGGATGGTCTGGTAGCCTATTGTTGGGTGGCTACTTGTCAAGTGCCGAATTTTAATCGTGATCTAAGAAAAGCTACGGCTGGGACTGATCGTGTGTGTTGATGGATGTATATATGGATATTGACGATGTGCCTTGTACAAGTGCATTCATATTTGTATAACTGTCGTATGTATGTTTACCCTTTCTTGTTTTTTTTTATTCGATATCATTTGTATTTTTGTACATGTTTTATTATCGATATATATATTGTGCAAACCTTGCAACATATTATGCGTATCAATTGTATTTTGGTCAAAGAGAACGACATTTTAGCCGTGTCTCCGTGTAATCACCTGTATAAGTATGATTTATTATTTTCTTTTGTAATTCCTAGTGTTCCTATAAATGAAAGACAAATTGTAAATCTCGTATATCTGCCAAACTTTGGTTGAACGATAAGCGTCTCGTTTTGAATAATCGTTTGATACTCAACTCTTTTTTATTACGCTCGTGTATTTTCGCAGCTTCGCGTTTTTTTCGTCGTCAACGATAACCATCAAATGCCTTTTATATGAACTTTTACTGTAATTACACCAACATTTTTAATAAACGTTATATACACGTATATAGAAAAAAAATAGATTCGACCATTGAAACTTTTTCATCAGCTTCCCGCTCTTAAAATCCAAATCAAAGATAAAAAAACTCCCCCGAAATCGAGTCCAAGGTAATATAGGCGTCAATTTTGCCCGTAGCTATCGGGTAAAATCTTGACGAACGAACGCACGGGATAAAAGCAAGCCGGCTCTTTTCATATCGGCTAATGGAGCGTTGGCTCTCAATAGCGAAGTACGCGTGCAAGACCTCGTCCCCGGCCGCGATGTATACACACACATATCCCGCGCACGCGCCCGCAGTTCTCTGCGGGGTAGATCGATAAGCTGGCCGAGTGCGCAGTCGCTGCCGAGGGGCAACTCTCGACGTTGTCGCCACGACGCCCTCGGGCGCCACACGCCACCTGCGTAGTTTAGCCCTCGGCCTCCACATGTATCGAGGACCTTTTGCCACGCTAAAAACTCCGGATTTTCGTTGCTGCCCAGTGCTCGAGGAAAAGAGGATGGATAGGTCGATCGCTGAGCGAGAATGAGGATGTGAGGTGGATTGGGAACGCAGCGGGTCGAACGTCTGCAGCTACGGAGAGTCGGTGAGTGGCAAGTGGTTTTTAATCAAGCGCACGCCCGTGGACGTGGCTGGAATGTTGATTTTGGAGGTAGTTACTGCTGGATCATTTGACGTGAGTTTTATTGTAGAACTTTCGTGGGTTTCGTGGTTTTTCCTGTCATTAAAATAATTGCCTTTTTTTCGCTAAAACGCAAGATGTTTAGGCAAATGCATTTTTTTACTATTTTTTAATTTCTCTTATGTAATAATAAAATAAATGCAAAGTTTAGAAAATAAACATTTGTTCAAATAATTTTCAATCGAATTTGCAAATTACTGAAATCTACCTGTCATTAAAAAATTCGACAATATCCGAATGCCATCGCTCGTTCCATCAAGAACTTCACGTCAAATGCAAAAGCTCACACAACACTAAACAGTCTAACCTATCATCGACAACCTCAGCAGGACACTATCTATTTTTTGTTCACTGAAACATGTTTAATGCAATATCCAATAGTTATAATCAAACTTTAAAGGACGATGTTTGGACTGCAATGTTTTTGGCCCATTTGCAGGGTCGCGCCGCGCCGCAATGGCAAGTAAGATGGACGGGCTCAATCTGGGCTACTCTTATCAGCTGCCCTCAGGTACGGGCGGCTGGAACTTAAAGCTACGCAGTGCCCTATCCCAGTGCAGCGACATTTTCAGTGAATTCAATAAATACATTGCGCCAGCTTATCACCACGATCGCTGCGAAAGGTATGCTCGTAAAAGTGCTCTTCAAACAATTAAGACCAAGCTTTTCTTTGCTTATTTTTGTCTTTTCTTCGATTTTTTTTTCTTTAAGTATTAAGATTTTCTTTTGTATGGAGATGTGTTTGCTTATTGATTTGGCGAGTTTAAGGAAAAGTTGAGATAAAGGATTGTTCAATGTAGACAATATAAATATCGTAGATCCGTAAACATGAGGCTGTACTCGATGCACAAAAGGGAGTTTGTGATGGTAATAGTCTCATTTTTTGCTTGCTTTGGATTGGCGGTATTCATAGGACTCGCTGGTAAATCAATAATTTTTTCTATACTTAATAAACGGATGCGCGTAGAAAGGCATTTCTACAGAAAATTATAAGTATGGATATCCATGTGACATAAATTTCTGATAGAAATGCTTTTTTATGAGCATATTTTGAATAACCATAATTAATCATTAATTAATATCAAAGGACCTCCGATTACATCGATGTCGGAGCAAAAAGCACACGTTAACGCTACTGAAATAGCAACCGGGCCGTTTATCATGAACACGCCACTATTATCGACTTACAGTCAACAGTTATGGGTAATAGCTAAATTATCAACTTCGAATAATGATGGTACGTAAATTAGTTAATACATACCGATGTTTAAGAAAATTTATATAAAATAATAATGTTTTATAATTTTAGACGAAAGATACGACAAGAGTTTTCAAGTCAGTGTATCGATTGACGGTATTACAGTCGAGCGGAAAATTGAACACGTTTTGACACCAGATGGCGATCACAACCGGTAAATAATGCTGGATGACGATATGACGTTTTTTTATCGAATATTGTTTATATTTTGTACAATTTGATTAAGTACAAAAAATTACAGAAACAATTGTTTTTTCTAGAACGAGACACTTGAAATGCGAAAGACAGTCGTGCGAAGAATTAGTCGTGGCACATCTCGGATTCATAGAGTACAGTCATTACATAATAACCGTGCGATTTTACGGGCTCGAGAGCTTCCACCAGCGCTATACCATTCGAGATCTTACGTTCTACGTCAGTAAGCAATGATACAATAATGCGAATGATCGAATAAAAAATTTGCAATGATTATGAAAATTACAATTTTACGTTTTTTTCATTTGTTGCAGTTTAAACACTACAATCCGGCATTCACGCAAATAGAAATCTGGTTTAGATTGATCTTTCTCATCTTTGCGTTTGTAGCAATGGCGAGTATTTGATGATTAATTTATGGTTTACCAATTGATAAAACAAGAAACGACAATTTTCAACGAACATTTGTAATTTATCATTTTCAGTGTTGGTTCGGAAATTCGCTGAGAAAGTATCCCGTTCAAGACTGGTCAATAGAACAGAAATGGATTTCCGTTTTGTTACCTTTGCTAATACTCTACAATAGTAAGTAATAACAATGATTTCTGGCAAATTCGCTCGGTTAATCCGAGAACTAACGTCGAAATTGTTCGTACTAGATCCACTGTTCCCGACGATATTTCTTATGAACTCGTGGTTACCTGGAATGGTCGATGCCGTTCTCCAAACTACTTTTTTGTGTGCCATATTGATGTTTTGGCTGTGCGTTTATCACGGTTTGAGACAGGTAAGAATTCGATGAAAATTTTGAAATCTATATTTGAATTTTGGAGAAAAATTTGAATTTTCTACATTGATATTTGAACTCAACAGAACGAAAGGCGGATAATAACGTTTTATTTACCGAAATTGCTGGTCGTCGGATCATTATGGGGAGCAACGTTGTTGCTAGCAACGTGGCTGAGGTGGTCGGAAATGGAAGATCCTACCTATAATTATATCGTAGATACATCAAACTTTTACGTTAGTAAAATCATTGGAAATATAATATTCGAGCACAAGTTCGAAATTTATTTAAAATAACACCATTCGTTTTTAGGGATTCAAAGTGTTTTTCTTCGCTGTCGGTTGCATATACATAGCATATCTTCTTTTACTGATACTACGAGCCTACAGCGAATTACGTTCTATGCCATACTTCGGTAAGTAATAAAAAATGCGTCAAGTTCGAAACTAACGCGTTTAAAAACTTTTCCAAAAAATCTCTCACAACACCCTGGCGCAGAGAATGCCGAGGCGACCATACTCGAGAAATTAGGTCCTGACTCTGTCTCGATATTTCGTACTTCTTTTTTGTCTCCCGGAGAATTGCGGGCGGGACTAAAACTGAGCGAAGCAGAATGAAAAAAAACCAAGTCAAAACCGGTTTTCTGCCTCCCCTCGTTACAAGAATTTAGCTCAGTTAAAGCTTTGCAGATGTTGCCAGATCTCCGATTTGGGACAGAAAAAAGCATCTTCCCTTTTTATTTCCTTGCACTACTTTCATTCTCTCTCGTACAACAATAAATCTTTCTTTGAAAAATTTTTCAATCCGTTCCAATATCGCGTAGAAAAACATCTTCATGCACAGTCAAAATTCTGATCAAACTTCAACTACATCTAAAACCTCGGCTAATCATAAACTACGTAATTAACGCGTAATTAATCTTTGCTCAGCTTTTGTATGCGAACGCGCCAATTTCGCTTTCCGATATTTCCAATACTCGTGCGCAAAGACGTCCACCATTTCTACGAGCGGCGGGCCGCTTTCTATACCCTACAGCGGTGATGTCATGAATAGCCTTCAGTAGAGGTGGGGGAGCGCTCTTGGCTCCTCCCGTCTGTCTCTCTTTGTTCGCTTTACTCATCGCTTCTGCTGGCTCCGTTCCCCAACGGCCGCTTATCCTTTCCTCGTGCCCATTGGTCCCGCTGCAACGCGTGGGGAGGAGTGAAGCCCTTTCTAAATTAGGGTCCTGGTCTTGCCTCCTTAACACAAGCCCTACTTCATCATTAATAATTCTTTGTAGGCTCCTATTCTTTATATCCTTTAAACAAATGTATTATTACAGGCACTAGTTCACGCGAAAAATATTAACAAAAGAAAATACTCATTTTCGCAGATCAACGGCTGAGATTCATGACGCTGTTCGTGGGCATCGTGATCGGAACGTCGTCGCTGATCACAGCTCGGCAATTCGGCGCCGGAGTGCTCGAGGACAGCTTCGTCTCGCGGCTCTCGACTCACTACCGCACTTCCGCCCAATTCATGGCTCTCTATGGGCTTCTGAATTTTTACCTCTACACCATGACCTACGCGTACGCTCCAGGCGCGCAGCAGGTGTACGGACAACGTGAGTGCTCTATAAACGAACGCAGATTTAAAAATTTAAATCGCAGCTCGATATACGATGTGATTAATTCGTATACTTTCAACAGATTCGTCCATAACGAAAGACAACCCGTCGTTTTCAATGATCAACGATTCGGACGAGGAGGTGATCTACGGCTCGGACGAGGACAGCAGAAGACCGCTGACCCGTCCGCCTCGCACGACCGACGATAGCGATTGAAAGAATGAGTTCTTAAGCTTGACACTCTAAGAGGCAGCTAATGGAAAGATGCGAGGATATTTAAAAAATAAAATAAATGTGGGATCGCAGGTCGCCGAGGTACTCGGTATGACAGTTGGCGAATTATTTGTTATTTGATACGCAGACGATTTTTTTACGTGTGATCTTTGATGTATAATGAGAGTTAAATCATGGAACGTGTACATATTATATATTTATTATATACAATGATATTGAAAATAAATATAATAAGCTATAAATATATGGAAATATTCTAGCCTGGAGTTACACATCATTTTAGTTTCCTTTCAACCTCCTATACAGCGGTAAAACGTCATGTCGAATATACCGATGAAAACGAAATATATCGATTCGTATCACTTTTGATGAGAAAGATAAAAAGAAACTCGCTATAAGAAATTTTCACAACAAAACATTCGTTTCGTTATACCGTTGTGCAGCAAAATGGAGTCGAGTAAAATGGCTGCGGAAAGTACCGCAAGGTGCCACATGTGCCTACCGGCTGAGCAGCATAACGCCTGCGCAT
Source organism: Anagyrus pseudococci (assembly GCA_030522585.1). Taxonomy (NCBI): domain Eukaryota; kingdom Metazoa; phylum Arthropoda; class Insecta; order Hymenoptera; family Encyrtidae; genus Anagyrus; species Anagyrus pseudococci. Next base: position 8,268 of record JAPYYQ010000736.1, on the reverse strand, counting down.
GTGTGTGTATCAAGTGAACGGCTGGTGGAGGGAGACCGCGAGTGAATCGCGGGCGGAGACCCACTTTGTCCAATCGCACGCGCTCCTACTATTTATCGCTCTCAGATGATAATTGTCAGACTTTCTCTGCGGCGACTCGTATTAATCTACTTAATCTACTTACATTTGTAATACTAATAGACAAAGACACAATAAATTTATGCATTTGAGAAATGAAGTATTGCGTCATGTTGCGCAATGTTTACTTTTTTTCAAAAACATCAAGCTTTTTGCTCTCTTTTGATTTTTCCCATGGAAAAAAATTGATAAATATAAAAGCGAACACCATCGACAAGCGCATAACCATAGAGAAAGATGAAGCTCGAAACTCTACGATGTATACTGTCAGTAGCGTCGTTTGACAATTAGAACAGCTTTGAGCGTCATCGATAACTCGTGTTATCGTCACTTGCGGTTCGCGCGTGGTTAAATTTCGTTTGTTTTCATACATCCGAAGAAAAATTTCACTCGCAAGTCGCAGTGCTCGATTGTCCAGAGTAAGAAGAACGATTTTTGACGTGCAGGCAAAATAAATGACTAGTCCAGTGGAAAATTACATATTCCAAATGGAATTAGAGGAAAATGAAGAAGCGACAGAGATGAAGAAACTGAACGACGAGATTAATTGGAAATTGGAGTACAAGGTATGTGTGAGTGTGTTTCGCTGTTTGTAACTACGCGGTATTTCGTTTACGTGTAATAAGAAATTACAAGAATTTTTATTATGATCAGATTAGAGGAAAGCTATTTTATTTGTTTGGTTTTAACTGAAAGCTCAGATTATTTCAATGTTTGGATTCGCAGAGGTAAGGGTCTTATTGATACTCGAAAAAGTATTGCTATTACAAGTGTGCGACTCATTCATTGTTGCCGCTGTTACTGCGATAAAAGAGATACGCTGCTTTATCTTGAATTATAAAATGAAGTGCTATTCATAAGACTCTTAAATAACTTTATCGGATGAATTGATAGGATTCTCTAATATTAGTACACTCAAATAAATTTGAATTAATTATTGAAAATAAAAATCATTAAAAAAATGCACTATAATCACTCAATCCAACTACTTTATTTTAACTGTTTTTGTCATTATTCGCTACATATCAAGCACCGTCTAAAAAAAAACAACTCATTTCCTCGTCCACCAAAACAAAATAGGTGCGCAATACGAGCGAAGTCTAAATTTAAAGGGCGCGCGTTACCGAGAATCAACAGAGAAGCGGTGGAAAAAGGAGCGACGTAAACGATATGGGAGGGGGTAAAGGCTCCGAGAAGCGTCCGGTTCCGGTGTGCGCGGCTCGCAGATCGGATCATTAGCCTCGAGGTGTTTACAGCGCGCACATGTGTCCGGAGCTGCGTTTTGTTCTTATCGATGTGCTGCTGCAGGCAGACCGAGAGCCGAATCGAATTGGAGCGGGTCGAGAGGACGGAAGATGCGCCGCGAGAGCCCTTGCCATCTTGCCGCGTAATCGAGCAGAGTTTTTGAGTGTCGGCCCATTCGGGATATGCTTAGGCGCAAAAGGAAGAGCCAGGCTGGCTTGAAGGTACGTAACTACTTAAAGGCATCATTGCGCCGGGATTGTTTTTTTTGAAGAACGCGTTGGTGCGGTTGCTGACAGCTGTGTGTTTTGGTGTTTGGTTTTTTTTTATTTGAATATTTCGTTGTTGAACAGTCGGTGCTAGTTTATTGTTTTCGAGGCTCTCGAGTGGCGAGGTTATAGCGGCTAGTGCCTAGAAAATGAGCTGCGGTTGTAAACACAGGCTGTTGAACGAAGAGAGTCGTTTTTCGCGTTAAAATTTTGCCCGAGAATTTTGCTTTGAAATGATTTTCACGGTATTAAACAATCGCTCCGTTATACAATACTTTATCGTAATTTTAAAAGTCTACACACAGAAATAAGTAATTATAAACTCGATATCGTGTAATCGCATTACACAAACCCGATAACGATGTGTCTCTTCCGATACTGTGATAGAATTATCTCAAATAATTAACACAGCTACAGATACAATACTACAGCGTGTTATAAATACAAACCGACTCCGAAATCGCAAGCTGGGACGCTGTGGCGTGTGCCTCTCCGTGTATACCGAGAGAGAGAGAGAGAAAGAGAAAGCTCTCTCGCGCGACGCGGCTTACACCTTTGTTATGAACTGCGCGCGACGACCTTGCGCCCAGTCTTTTCTGTGTTTACGCACGGCAGCGCCGGAGTAGCTTATCGTTTAGTCGCGACGACCGCATATAGGCCCTGGTATTCGTTTTAATTTAGTCTGACCCTACAGCTATTATCTACTGCGAATTTTAACGCGATTTTCGTGTGTTTTAAAGTGTTTAGCGATTCTGCCTAATTGTTTAGTAACGCTGAAAATAATTCGTCAAATACTAAATACGACTCAGCGTGCACTGTTGACATAATATACTCGAAAGATCAATCGAGCCGTTTTACCAAAATAAAGCATTAAAGCCCTCGAAAAACGCGTATATTGCGACGGTAAACAAAGCGAAGACTATAAAAGCTTATTAGCATGCGATCGCGTATTCACCGTGAGTTCGCCCAACAATACCGCAGCTGATATTTTATCGTGCTTTTATTACAGATGTCGGACAAGGACTCAGTGGATCATCCGTGGTCGCCGCGTACACCGGCGAACAGCGGGATCGGCAAGCGTCGGAGGCGCATCAGCGACGTGATCGACAGCGTTGGCGAATCGTCGAGCGGCTACTCGAGCGGCTCGCCCGGCTCGAGATTCAGCTCTCCCTACTCCTCGGGCTCGTCTCCCGCGGCTGCCTCGACGCCGGGTCAACAAGTCGCGGGCACGCCCGCCTCCTGCGCCCATGGCTTCGTCACGCCGCAGCGGGCTCGGCCTCCCCATTGGCACTCGGCGGTGCGCGACGCCTACCACCTTCTTTCTCTCTTGGCCGCTCTTTCTATCTCGCTTTCACTCTTCGGCTCTGTCTATCTATCTCTTTCTTTCGCCAACTGCGCACGCGCGACTTCCTCTCTTTTGCTTCGATTCTTTCCACTGATAAGTTTGCTATTTTTAATCGGCACAAGCTTCTTTGTTTTTATTGTGCTCAAAGTGTACCAAAGAAATTTCTAGAAGAGTATTGTTATATTTTAAATACAGTAACTTCTAGAATAATACTGTTCTTTTTTGGAAAATATTAGTCTAACAGTTGAATCATACCGATTGCAGGTCTCTCCGGATTTCGGATTCGCGACTCCAGAACGCGCGGGCACCTTCACAACGAATTATCTGCTCAACAAAGTACAGTCTCCCGACGCTCTTGGCAACGCTACCGGGCCTCTCGGATCCGGCTACCCGTTGTAAGTATCAAAAAGAGAAAAACCTGGCAATCGTTTGACTTTACAGAAATAATTGGTTTGCCGAAGCTCGTCAGGCGAGGCGTCGGGGAAAATGCCGGTGCAAAAGGACGCAGACTGCTACAACATGAACCATCCAAGCCGCGGCAAGTGCGTCATCTTCAATCACGAAGTATTCGACACGGGCTTCGAGATGCGCGAAGGTTCCAGTGTCGATGCTCGCCGAATTGAACAGACCTTCCAGCGGCTTGGCTTCGTCGTCGAAATATGCAATGATTACGAGTACTCGGATATCATGCGCAAAGTCGTCGAGCGTAAGTTTCTTTTCTTTTTTTTTCCAAATTCGAAATTAGACGATACTAAATCTTGTTGTCGGTGCGTTTGCTAGTGAGCTTCGAAGATCACACCGATCGAGATTGCCTCTGCATTTTCATACTGACGCACGGATTGAAAAACGACATTATTTGCGCCAAGGACGTGGCTTACAAAGCTGAGAACGTCTGGAAACATTTCACAGCCGAAAGGTGCGTCACCCTGGCCGGAAAGCCCAAGCTCTTCTTTTTCCAGGTGAATATAATATAGCACATATTGGAGATAAAATTTCTTTTTATTAATCCTGAGAACACATAGTTTATTTTATTATTATAACTTGGGGAACTATGCACATTAAAAAAATAAAAGTTTTTACATTATATTTGTACTTGCAGGCTTGCAGAGGCGACGGCCTCGACGAAGGCGTCCGAATGTATCGATCAGGCGGCACGGAAACGGATTCTTCGGTCAATTCGTACAAACTCCCGACACACGCCGATTTCCTCATGTCCTACAGTACTGTCGATGGTAAGAATAAAAAATATTTATTCAACAACTTATGAGTTCATAAAATTGTAACATTATTATACATTAGTTTAAAAAATGCTTAAATAACGTATCTGTTGCATGGGGCATCGATAAACAGGCTTCTATTCGTGGCGAAATCCCGAGGAAGGCACATGGTACGTGCAGAGTCTCTGCGACATATTGGACCAGCACGCCACTACGACGGATCTTGCGCGCATGCTGACGCTGACGGCGCGCAAGGTAGCCACGGACTTTGCCAGCTACAACAATCTCGATCCAACGCTCCACGGGCTCAAGCAGGTGCCCACCGTCACGTCCTCTCTCATACGCGAACTCTACTTTTCACCCAAGAACGTTTAGCTGCGGAGGAGCCATAATTTTATTAGTCCAAAGCGTTTTCGATTGGTTGCAGTTACTTTGGTGCAAAGAGTAACTTAGCATTTAATAATTTTCTAAGACGCCGTGCGTCGGTTATATATACGCGCGAAAACTGCTTTAATATGGAAGATGTTTTTTGATGCTCTACATTACACTCATGTTTTACGATTTGATGGATATTAATTGATTATAGAGATGGAGAACGTCGTATGAAAAGCAATGTTTTTAAAGCGCATAGGATTTATCGGTTACAGAAGGGCGAATACAAGTGTATTAGTTAATCGTAAAACAAGCGATTATATAAGAAATTGTAAATTTTCTTTGACAATTTTTGTTTTATTTTTTAAGAACGTTTATTTGTTAATTATCGGTACTTTTTTTTCTTTTCATAGTTGTTTAATATTTAATATAGATTAACGATTGCGTTTGACATTAGTTATTATAAATTTATTTATCTATTGATATAAATAAGAATTTTCGCAGTTATTCTCACGTTGTATAATTATAAGTTACAAAATATGTACTTTTGTTTTAAGCCTAATAGATCAATGAAGGTTCTATTTATCCAATTTTTCAAGCTATGATTTTATTTTTGTATTCGAATCAAATTTTGATATTACGAATAAATACATTTTTTTCATATAGTACCTATAGTGTTACTGATTTAATAAAAATTCCTTTAACCAAAAATTCAATTTCTTTCGTAAAATATTTCAGATTATTTTCAAATATGCATATGGAAGAACAAATAGTTCAAAAAAAAAAAAAACACAAGAAGAATATAAATAAGATTCAAATGTTTTTGTTATTCTGAAAATTATATAAAATTTTCTTACAATTTGTTAATAAAAGTTTAGGATAAAGATAAAATGTAAGAAACGATATTATCAAAATAAAGTAGCTTTGTCATTCTTACTTTACATACAACACTAATAAAAACTTTAAATGAAATATCTAGGAGTTGTCAATGTAACCTAAAATGTGGTAATAAATCAACAATAAAAAAGAGAATACTCGAGTTACTAGGACCGGACGTTCAACCCTGCGAAAAACGGAAGGATGATTGCTGTAAAGAACTAAAGGCTAAAACGTCGAAAGAATGCTGTAAGCCTAAAAGTCCAAAACCAAAAAAAGTGCAGCTGGAAAGTGACAAAGCGAGCTGTAATGAACAACCGGTAAATCCACAGTATAAATGTACTCATATTTGTTGATTCTCAACAATTTTTTCATTACATTAATATAATCCTGTGAAAATTCATCACGAATTTAGATATACCCGCGTGCAGTCGCAGACTTCCAAGGTTTTTAGTAAGAGACATACAAAATTTATTTGTCGTCCAACGTAAAGTTAAGAAGAAGAGAAAATTTTTTGCCAAATTTTAAAGCACGTTTTACTTCTAATTATTCGAGAAAAAATTTCGAGGATGAAATGCCATTGTAATAGATGTAAATTCATCGGAGTGAATGCAGAAGAAATGTGCATAAGCCAGAAAGCTGCAAAGCGAGCGAGAAGGCCGAGAAACAAATTTTGTAAGTTTATATACCGATGGTTTGTGCAAGCGAATGCTTTTAAGCGTTGCTCGACGAGCAGGCGTTGTTACTGTAAATATTATCTAACTTTTATAAAATGCAACAAATAAAAATTCTAATGTTTCAGTCGTTACATCAACGTTGTTGGCCACATTTATTTTGTTACCTATTGTAAGCATAATTTAAGCAAACTATTTTCCGACTGATCGACAATATTTGTGATTGCGCGCTTGGCATATTTTCTGCTTTCCAACACACCTGTTAATCTTCCAGTTTCAGAGATTCGTTCTTTTGTCGCGATTTGCCATTTGCTATCTTCTTTACTTGTTGCTACCCTGTCATTTTTAACCTGGTAAGTCGATGTCATTCCGTAGCCTTGGGGTGTGCGAGGAGGAGCTAAGCTGGCCGCCTAGAGTGGGGAGAGACGAGTGGCCTGTCACGGCGAGGAGAGGGAGGAGCGCGTGCGCGTCATCGACTGCCTTCTGGCATATAATTTTTTTTATCTATATTTCTTCTATTAGGAGATGAAAAACAAATAATAAGATTTGGTTAATACGTTAAAAGGTTTAATATTTTTAACGTGCGCCACTACAAAGGACCATCTGACGCTACTGTCCAGGAGATCGCGAAGACTTTCGTATTCTGAAAGGTTAACGACCACGAGCAGCGCCGCGCTTTTTGCTAAAGCGACGCAGCGGAGCATCTGATCGTGACGTGTAAGAACGTCACGAACACGATTTCTACACATTTTAACTGGATATGCGACAGTAAAAATGGCAACAAAATTATGATCTAAAAATATCCTCCTTAGATTAGGGCTATGCTTGGTTACACTTTGATAGTTTTACGCCTAACGCGGCGAATTTTTCAAAATTGATAGTCTTCGCCAATCATGGAATTTTTTAGCTATGTAAGGCTAGCTTTCTAATTATCATATAACTCGTTGGCCGCAGGGCTACATATTAAAATACAACTTGTTTACATATTTAATTTTGCAATATTTTTTTTTGTTTTTGGTCGCGAATATATTACGTATATATAAATCGCAATTTTGAACTAGACTGTTTGTCTCAAAAATCTCAATAAACGATATAAAGCTACAGCTGCCGATATACAAGCGCAGTACGCGAGTTTACGGGATGACTCATAGCTCAGGCAACACAAGTAACCAGTGAAGACAGTGCCGTGTATCCACAAGAAGCAAAGCAAGTCAAGAAGCAAACAACCAATGCGACTTCGGCCGATGGGCTTAAAAACGTGACACAAGGAACCATCGTTAATAGACAGCCCTTAACTGCACACGATAACGAACGGCTTGCGGTTATCGCGTTACTGATCTAAGCGTATACTGTAATTAAAGACACTTGTTTCTAGAGGACAGTGTTATAAAATCATGTATTTTAAGATTTTGTGAAAATGTTAGTACGCATTATTATTAATTCATTCCTTGAAATTATCCAGCTTTTCGCTAGAACGCTTCGAGATTTAACTAAAGATTGCCCAAATTGCTTTTTTAGATTCTGTTAATCAATAGAGAGATAATAATATAAAACATCTTTATGAATTTAAGATAATAAAATAAATCAGCCGTGACATTGTCACGGTTGATTCGCACAACATTTCATCTGTTGCCGACAAAACTCTTGAATATATTTACACGATATGTTTCAATTCCACGATATTCATAGGTCTTTGATTCATTTAACGAATTGATGTAGTTAATATTTTTATCTAAACCTGTTATAACACTTAACCATGTTACAGCATTTCTAAATACGATCACACTTAAAGAACTTGGTAACATAAAATCCGAACTTATTCAAAAGTCACTTCTCACTTTTTCTGGCTATTTTTCTATTTGTGTATCTTGAAACTTTTTTCTTCCGGAATCGAAAGATTAGGGAGCAGTTGTTTCTTTTGTTATAACAGCTGCAGCGCAACTCACTGGCTTGCCGTTCTCGTCTTCATAACTCGAATATTAAGCCACATGCACTCCATGCGCCTGTGTGTGAGTGTGATAGTTACTCAGACACTGAATTTGAACGCGCGGAAGAAATTCTACACTGAGAAAAGTGTTATAATAAAAAATAATAAAAAAATAACAAAAATTACTATTTTTTTTAGAAAGGCGAAGATCTAGTCATTTTGTCGCAGA
>JAPYYQ010000735.1:0-50961 GCA_030522585.1 Anagyrus pseudococci | reverse complement strand
ATTAGCACTCGTCCACGACTTCGCCGGCCACTCGTGCCCAGCCGTTGCAACTTGTGCCATAATGACGCATTTTGCGCACTTGTTGCATAAAATACTATTACATTCCTCGCACAAGCTTTGCTTTGTTGAAGGTGTCGGTATAAATCTGAACCCCAAGAAAAAATTTCTTATGAAAATTTTTGTATTTATCCAATACAATTGTTAGTTAAACACATAACTTCAATAAACATAAACGCTCTCATTGTAACAGAAATAAATGCATATCAACATTTATATCGAAGAAATAAATAAACAATATTTGTTTTTCAAACCCATACAGAAAAAAATGCTAATTGACTCGACCTTCCATTTTGCCCAGAACGACAGAGAGCTCTCTTGAATAGCTCCATCTTCGGCACTCCCTTAAAAGCCCTAAAGAAAATAAAAGGTAAAAAAAATATGTGGAAAAATAAAGGTCGCGGAGAAAAGCGCATCTATGCATCAGGGAGATAGAAAAGCCTTGAGAAAAAGCGAGAACGAAGTGGCGAAGAGTAAAAAGCCGTCGGCGGCGCGCCCTTCCTTCCATCGCTCAGGCTCTCTCTGTGTATAGAGGGGAAAGGCTTTTCCAGAGCGGGAGGAGAGGGAGAGCGCACGAGGGCTCGTTCGATTTCCATTAGCTCGCTGCGGCGGCGGCAAGTCAAGCGAGGCACATTAGCGTAAATCCGGGGACTGGACGCGACTTGGCGGATGCGGCTGAGCTGTATAGCGGGCTGCGTCATCGCGAAATAGCCATTGCCGCCGCCAGCGAATTCCTCGCCTCTGACCCGAGAGCGGCAGCGGCACTTAAAACCCTAGCCCGCAGCCGGCGCTTCTTCGTTTTTCGCATTATCCTTTATTGCCCCTTCCTGTCCAGCCTGCCTCATCTTTCAGACGCAGCTGCCGCTCTTATAAACTCAGCCGAGAGGACTTGCGCGCGCTCACAGCTTTCTACAGCCTTTTGCCTCCTTCTACTTATGTACGCGACTTCAAACGCAGACGAACTTGGTTTATTTGAGACCATGGACGGGCTAGTGCGACTGCCGCTTGATTGTTCGAGCTAAATGCCAAAGGAATGTGGCTTTCGAAAAAATCAGGGGCTTTTATGCGGTCTAGTTGTAAAGCTACAATTATATCGTTGTTTAATCAGACCAATTACGTGGACTCGGGCTCGGCTTTAAAAAAGAGCAACGTTGCATAATGGTCGTTTACGTTTGGAGTACAATGTTTTCTAATAACTCGTGACGCTTATTTGTAGCCTTTTCTTTTGCGCTCTTTTAGATAAAGTAATATTACGCTGCGCTTTTAATGAGCTATTGAACGTTATTACCCGATTTACTTGCACGGATTATTTGTCGCGTTAACTCAAATAACGTTGTTTTGCATTGTTGATGACTGTTATTAAAATACATTAAAATTTTGCGTCTTTTCGTTTTTTTATAAACTTTTTTTTCCATATCCCTCTATTCCGACAGTAATGATGAAATTCGCAAATAACGTCTGTTGCTGACATTGCGCGTGTAAAGAAAAATTTATGCGTATTTGAACGGCATAAAAAAGTGCTCATTTTCGAATAGCCAATAAAAATTTTCAGCCTCTAGCAGCACAAGTGCAAGAATCTCAAAAAAAAAAACAAAAAGAAAAAAAATCTAATTCGCATAAAAATTGAAAAAAGTCTTTGCAAAATGACATCATCCGGTGACATACAAACATATACATATGACTAATTGATCACGTTACGCGAAAGAAGCATCGCCTGATCCAATCGTGCGATATCTTTCTTTATTCTTACAAGTATTATCTCTGCATATTCAAAAATTACAAAGAATACACCGACATGTCATTTATTCAGCGATAAGGTCAAAAAATTGTTAAAATCAACGGAAATGATAAACGATGAACAGTAAATTTCAATGAGATAGAGAAACCAAATATGAAAAAAAAGAGAAAAAAGTCAGGCACTCGCGCGATAACACCATGACCGGCTTACGTCAAACGATCCGCGGGTAAGTCCAGCTGTGCTCTAATTTCGGCAGATCGGCTGCAAGCATAACAACAGCTTGCATAGCAGCGCCAGTGCGCGTTGACAGCGAGCGCGCAAAACAATTTGAATCGAACGACTAACCTGTCTAAAATGCGACCTGAGCTTGCAGGTATCGCCGGTCGATGCCAGTGGAGTCTTCATCCTCCCGAGCTACAAGCGGGCACTCCCAGCCGGTTCGGCGCGCTCCTGTCGACTTTCCGCGACGTGGGAGGAAAAGCGCGAGAGCAGGAGCAGCAGCGTCGACGCGCCCCGGCCGCCGCCGCCCCCCGAAATGGACCAAGCGCCGCGAGAGCTTTGTCGTCTGCTAGGCTCCGTCTCGGAGCGACCGCCGGCGGCCGCTACTCGCCGCCACCGCTCGTTCGCTTCTTCATCATCATCGGCATCAGCATCATCGCCGCCTGCGGCTGGCACGCGCGTGCGGCCCTGCTGGTGTTATCATGACAACGGGACTAGAGACGACGGCCAATTGCTGACGCTCCTCCTGCCGGACTATGACGCAGCTAGTGAGGTTCGCGAGGGCCTCGTTGACGCTCGGCGGCCGGGCCATCGGGTCTGGCATCGCTGATTCTCCGAGGAGGCTTTGTCGGGCCTGCTTTGTTGTCGCCGCGCGTCACAGACTCGAGCGCATCTCCGCTCTCGCTCGCGGCTCTTGTTATGGAGATTGCGCTCGCTCGAGTTATGCAAGTGGACATGGACAGCCGGCCGGAGCTCTTGGAGCTAGCCTCGCCTTCTTGGGGTTCCTCTTCAAGAAAAAACCCGAGGAGGGGGAGGAGCCTGAACTTATTAAAACTCTCAAATGGGCGGTTCTACTGATTCAGGTACACGTGTGACTCTCTTGTAAGCTTTTAATACCACTGGTCCAGGTATCTTTGAATCTTGGTTATTCAGAAGCAGCTTGTTATTTGCATTTGTTGACGTCCATCTTTAGTTAGAAATGTAAAACATTTGAAATAACTTTTCAGAGATGCTTTAAATATCATCGATGTGTTATGTATACTTTAATAGATTTTCAGCTGTTACAAATGAATTTCAATTTTATGTGCAATAACAATGTGTATCTTTTGAGTGTCCAAATATAACCTAAAGTGCTTGTACTATAAAGGTACTAAGACTTATTTAACTTTAAAATATTTGTGATAAAACAATTTCAAAATTATTTATTCTAATTGCAGAGAGAAGAATATAAGAAGGCGGAACAAATGTTGCATTTGGCTTTGCGACAAGCACAAACTGTAGAAAATGAAGAAGCAGTAACTTATGTTTATGATGTAATGGCAAATTTGGCTTTTCAAGTTGGCGAATATGAGAAAGCTCAAAAGCTCTACACATCTGTCATGCAAAGGCTACTGTCTAGTGGAACACCAAAGGATGATCTCAAGATTGTCACTTTAAGCTTAAAAATGGCAAAGATATTGGAACACAATGGAGATTATCAGTAAGTTAAATATAATCTTCCATTTATAATATCATACACTTGATGTAATTGAAAAATTTTATTCAAGTAATGCTGAAAGTGGATACCAGTACTGTTTGAATATTTTAGAAAAACATGTTAATCAAGAAACAGAAGATCTGGATATTGTAACAATATATGCTATGAATTTAGATTGGTATGCACATTTGTTGTTAACTGTGTCAAGATATACTGAAGCTGCAAAATTTATGGAAAAAGCTTATGAATTATGTGTAAAACTAAATGGAGAAACTCATGAACAATGTGTTGTTCTATTAAACGATTTAGGATCTATAAGTTTCATGAGAGAAAACTTAGAAGATGCCATTTATTACCTAAATAAAGCAGCAGAAATAGGTAAGTTTATGATAAAATTTTAATAACGTCATTTTTTTAAATATGCATCATTTTAGGAGAAAAGTTACCAGATATGGAAGATATACCCTCTATACATATTAATCTTGGAAATGTTTACATGAAAAAAGGTTTACTAGATGAAGCAAAAAAATCTTGTTCAAAAGGATGGAAATTATCAAAAAGTAAGAAAAATGATGAATCGTTACAAGAAGCTAAATTGTGTCTTGATGAAGTGAAAAAATTGATGTCCAAGTAAAGAGCTGAAAAATGTAATATTATATTTTTTTAACAATAAATAAATCTAGTCAGATAATGTTATTAAAATATATTTTATATTAATAAAAAAAAGCTTGCAGCTTGGATTTATAAACTAAGGCGAAAAATTTCAGTATTATTTAAATCTGTTACTGAAATGAGATGTATATTTTCAAAAGAAGTTTCAAACTAAATTGTAGATATGTACATGAACTTTACTTATGCACAATGTTTAAAGCTTCTGTACAGTTATTACACTTGATTTTCAAAATATGTATTTGTATGTATGTACATGAATAAAAAATACTCTAAAAATAATTTAGTCTTAAATTTACACTTTTGATTATTAAGGTATCAATAAAGTTTCATTAAAAATTATGTGTATCACCAAGTTACTCAACTTACTAAACAAACTTACAAAAAGATCAAATTATGAGAATATTCACTGTTTTATTCATACTCTGCAACGAGTACCATCAAACCCACGCCTACAAGCATGGCAAAGATTTGATAAATGGACTGCTTTAAAGTTACATCAGTCAATAATTCAGGAATCACAGATACTGTGGCAATGTAAATGAAACCTCCTGCCGTGTAAGGTAGAACAAACCTAGCAGCAAGATCACCTGGTACATGAAAAAAAATATGTCAAGTACTTACAGAAAAATAAAAATAGTTTTTAAAAATTTTTAAATTCTTACTAGTTCCTCCAACTAAAAGTGAAGTAAAAGTTCCTGCTAAAGCACCAACAGCAGTGACCAACTGAAGCATTATAGCCTAAAATAGAAAAAAAAATATAATTTATTATTTATTATAAATTTTAAAATCTTTTTAAACCTTATATTCAAATTTTTACCTTGGGCTTGCTACATCCGCTTTGTACAAGTATAGCAAAGTCACCAATTTCATGAGGAACTTCATGCAACAATATTGTAACAGTTGTTAAAACTCCAACATTATTTCCAGCAAAATAGCTTGCCCCAATTGCTAAACCATCAGTAAAATTATGTAGGAAGTCAGCAGCCAAATTTAAGTATCCTGCTATTTTAATATCATTTGTTTTCTCATCTTTTGTACACAACTCTTTTTCCTCTTCCTCTTTATCATCTTTTTCTTTACTTTCACTTTCTGCTTTATCTTTATCTTGCTTTTTGTTTTCACTGGGTTCATCATGATGATGATGATGGGAATGATCTCCCTTTATTTGACGAATAACAACATCAACTAACATAAAAGTAATTATACCTCCAAGAATACAGAGGCCTACTGCCATACCATGTGAATGATCATGCCCAGCGTGGCTATCGTGAGAATCAGATCCATGTTCATGACCTGAACATCCATGACCATGATCATCATGGCTATGTTCATGCGAAAGAGCATGGGGAATGAGATGAAGAAATGCATCACCTAGAAGGCCACCAGTGGCAAAGGCCAGTAATACTTTGAGAAACGGTTGGCGCTCACTTGAATTATCTACAGGCAAGAAAAATAGAATAACAAAAGGAGCTATTGATATGAGGAGAGTTGATCCCATGGCTCGTATAAACACATCTCCTTGGACATTCCAAAAATCTGATTCTGGTCTCGAATGTATATGCTCATGTTCGTGGTGTCCATGGTGTTCATGATGTCCATGATGTTCATTGGCCTGCTTGGAGTACTTGAAACTCGGCGGCTCTTCATGATCGTGCTCGTGATGATGATGATCGTGGTGGTGATCATGATGGCCGTGGGATTCGCAAGGCACCGGGAAGTTTAAAAAGATAAGTAGAACAAAAAGGCCAATGACAACAAGCTTGATCCACGAGGACTCCTTCTCCTTGTCGGCAATCTTCACGGAAGCGCTCATCTTTGGCAGGGGCGGCGGGCCGCGTACCTGTTGAAGCAACATAAGGCAGGCGTAAGCAAATGTCGAGCTCCCTCGGCTTCTTATCGGGGCTGGTAACCTACTCACCTGCTCAGCCAGCTATTTAAACTGCCACGCGTCCTGGTCCAGCCGGCGTAAGCTCGGACTCACGTTTACTGTTCTTTCGTTGGATACTAGTGTGCCAGCCTCGCCGACATGCCGTTGATCCCGGAATCGAGATGTTTCGTGACGCCCGACGCGTACTCACTGTACACTCTTTCTCCCCCGATCTTACGACGCGCAGAGCGGGATCGAGAGCTCGACGACCTGCACCAACACACGCGAGCCCCCAACTCCTGCCGCCGCTCGTACGTGTGAGACGCGTAACGCACCAACGCGTTATGCTCCGACTTCGGTGGACACTCGAGCTTTAACTCGGCAATTACGTTTTAGAGAGCTTGGTTTTTTATCTAAGCCGGAATTGTTTAAAAAATTTCTCGTTCCGTTCTAACCTTACTTTTTTAAAAGCTACAACGTAATCAATCAAGTTGGCTTAGATTCGCGTAATTTTTTACAAATTACGTTGGCTGAATCAGCAAAATATAAAGGCTCTTCTCCACCGTTACTTGCAGAGATCAAGAAGCAAAAACAACGCAGGGTGTACGTGACTTGTTACGTCTCTCTTGCTCCGCATAGCTGCGTTGTTGTCTCTCTCGGTAACACGTCCTCACTTTTTTTTATCAGTAAATTCTGTTATCGCGTATCAGTAGCGTCCACGTTAGCTTTATTCCACGGAGCTTTGCATAAAGTTCGAATGTTATAAATTAATTGTTGGCGAATTTTATTTTCCAAACATATACAACATTTTTTAAAAGAAGATTATACACAATTTATTGGCTATTTTGAATTTTGCGAAAAAAATTCGCGATGTCTATAAAAATGTAAAAATTGAAATTGATCATGACGGTATCGTTGTGGAATGTTTACAGTTTAGTTTTACAAGAATGTTCCACAGCAGATAAATTTATTAAATGTTTTTTTTAACGTTGCATTTTCACGCACTCAACGTGCCACGACGGGGGCTTTTTAAATCGGTAGGGGAAAATTTATACCCGCACGGGTCGATCGAATTACAAATTCATCGCATGTAAAGTATATTATGGGATGCCTAAAATAAATATTCCAATGTATTCTACTTATAGGTATAATTTGAACACCAATTGCATCAAGAGCATTTTAGGTAGTGAAACATTCACTTTCACGTCTAATCAATTTTTCATACTAATAATAGCAATAACGAGTATTAGAAAATAAAAAATGACAGTATTGAAAAATAAAAAGGATATATTCCAAGGTCATCTCAGAAGTGGCGCCAAAAACTACAACACAGCCTTCCTGTCCCAGTTCTGCCAACAGAAAATCGTACGATTCAGCCAATCAACGTGCTCCATCGATGGCAGTTGAATCCCCATTCACAGCTGCAAACAAACGTTTGAAAAGTTTAAAACAACTCGTTCTAACGAGAGACAAAGCGAAAGAATCGTGTATTTTCGCGGAAAACCACGAATTCGAGGAAGTTCGTTGAATCTCCTGCACAATTTACCCGCAAGAAGACCACCAGTAGGACACCGTAGCGCATCCTTCGAGCCCCAAATGCCCCATGAATCTAGAACATCTGCATCGGACTGAGAAAAAAGGCGCACTTCTTGACAGGTTATACACTCGAGTGAAAAATCGAAACGCTTTTTGCATGATTATTTAACGGGTCTTCTGGTGAAGCTTCTTCTCCTCCTAAGCAGAACATGTCGCAAAGCAATGCAGAGCAGTCCGCCAAGTCTCATGGATTTTGCAATGCTATCTTTTCTAGTTCGTCTCATGGCTTCAATAAAGAGAACAAACCTTTTAATGCTAAGTGAGTCTTTTTAACAACTGCTTTTTTGTCATGCTACATTGAAAATAAAACTAATATAACGCTTCCTATGCTGTTAACACATTGTCATAGTACAGCACTGTTATTAACTTAACGCTAACATATATAAAAAAATTTCTTATAATTTTACTGTCATTTTTAGTAATCCAAATTCAAAATCAAACTCCAATCAAGGATCACCTTCGTGTAAAAAGAATTTAACCAACTACTTGCCCCAGAGCAGTGGAAATGAACAAAATACAAACAAGAATGTAGCGTCAAATTTTTCAAAAACACCAAGGAAACCCGCTAAAGCCCTTTTCCGATCACAATCAGAAATTATGTTGGAAGATAAGCAAGCATCTTCAAAAAAGTTTTCAGCAGATGAAAAATTAAAAATAATAAGTAAAAGTTCATCTAATCCAAGGCTTTCTGGAGACAAGACTCCTGTCACTCATTTTTGTACACCAAAACATGTCACTCATTCAAGGTCTGCTAACAATTCAGCAAGAAAGCCTAAACGCTATTTTAGTGATAATACTTTGCCACAAACACCTGACTGCTTTAATACGGTACATTTAGAAACACCAAGAGCAAAAGCAGAAAGTGGTATCGAAGAGCAGACTGTTTATGAAGGAGAAAACAGCAATTTAACTGTTGGTGTTAGAGTTAGACCTTTAAGTTTTAAGTAAGTTAAAAAGATTCAAACTAATTTTTTAAAAAATATTTATTTAACAGACATTCATAAATCAAATATTCTTTTAGGGAAAAAGCTGAACCAAAGATTACGTCTATTGTAGAAGTAAATTGCCAGAATATAATAGTAGATTGTGAAACATCTCAACATACTTTTATGTATGACCATTGTTTCATTTCTCACAGTGATCCTTCAAAACCTGGACATGCAACTCAAGAAACAGTATTTAATAGTATTGGTCTCCCTTTAGTTCAAAATGCTTTTGAAGGATATAACGTTTGTCTTTTTGCATATGGCCAAACAGGCTCTGGAAAAAGTTTTAGTATGATGGGTCCAGAGCCTGCACAAGTTAATTCCGATGAAATTCATTCTGATGCTGGTATTATACCTAGATTTTGCCATGAAATTTTTTCTCGTATTACATTAGATCACAACAACAATATTGCTGTTGAAATTAGTTACTTTGAAATTTATAATGAAAAGATTCACGATCTTCTAATTAGTAATAATAATGGAAACAAGAGAGCTCCATTGAAAGTACGGGAGCATCCAGTTTTTGGTCCGTATATAGTTGATTTAAGCCAGCATAGTGTTCAAAATTATGAGGATTTAAAGGTAACATATATACATATATACTTGTTTGCTTTTAATACAAATTATGTAATTATGTTTTTTATTTGACAGGCATGGTTAAAAGTTGGAAATTCTCAAAGGGCAACAGCAGCTACAGGAATGAATGAAAAAAGTTCCAGGTCACACAGTATTTTCAGTATTATTTTAACTCAAAAGCCTGCACAAAGTTTGTCAACTAGCAAACTAGATGATGCTGGTCGGCGGAGCAAAATTAATTTAGTTGATTTAGCTGGGAGTGAAAGATTAAGTAATACTTGTGCAAGCGGAGATAGATTAAGAGTAAGACAATCTTATTTTACACCAAAAAAAGAAATAATTTATTTATACATTTTTGTACTTTTATTTTTATCAATTGTAGGAAGGAGTGTCAATAAATAAATCGCTTCTTACGTTAGGAAAAGTAATTGGATCTCTTGCAGAGAGTACAAATGATCGAAAACGTGGATTCGTGCCATATCGAGAATCAGTTTTGACGTGGCTATTAAAGGTATGAGATTTCAAATTTTTCAACATTTCAATACGCGCCATTTAACTCTAATTAAATATAAATATTTTGATTAATAACATTGAAAAATGCTTAAATATATAAAGAGTAAGATAATTAGATCTTAAGTTGCTAGTACAACTATAATGGTAGGATGAAATTTTAAAAATTGCAGATCATTAATGCATTGTGTCTGTATAATATGTAAACATGGGAGAGCGAATGTAGATCTTCTTTGTAGAGCACTTGCACTCCGTTCCGCATCTCTTGCACTTATCGCCACACTTGCAGCAACTGTTTTCGCATGACTTTGGCTTGTCATTGTTAGTATCTACAACGCAAATTCAAATCGTCAGAACGGGACGAGTAATCACTCTTACCGACTGTCGAAGGTTTTGTCTTTGTTCAATTGTTCGAAACTTACCATTTCTAGCCTGAAGATGAACTTTTTCTTTAATTGTCTTCCAAACCATTGTTGCAATCTATAAAGGGATCTCTCTCGATTCTAAAACTCCTATTGACTGAATTTGAACGACGGTGTCAAGTTTCGACTTTATCGCTTTGAGGTTTGATATCGTACTCCTGTGGTAGGATATAACGACGTCACTTCCATACGCTTTGCACTCGGCACAGTCGGTCACTGTTTACCCAAGCTATATGTCGTATATCTCTAGAACTTTCGCGCGATCTCTGTAAGATACATTTTCATCTTTTTCATAATTTAGAACTGTTCCATTGTCAAAATTGCATTTGACACTAAAACTTTGCATCTAGGAGCATTATAATTTTTTTTAAATGTCAACAAATTATCATTCTAATTGTCAAAATAGCTAGTATTCTTTTAAATTGGATTCAAATATTCGATTAGTGCCGTGTGCAATCGACGCACGCGCAGTACACTGTACCCCTGTATCTAGTCAATACTGTCAGAATGAGTCAGTCCTTGGAAAAATCTTTCAAAATCAATAACTCCTTATCTTTACAAAATTAATTTAATAGCGTTTGAAATTTAATTATCCTTTTTATACTTCTATAATGTTAGGGAATAAAGGAAAAATCCGAAAGTATAGTTGATCAATAGATTTATTCGATCTGAATAGTTTTCTTTTTTTATATAAATACATTAAACTCTCATGACCGCCAAATTATTTATTTGAACTTTCAATATTCTATAGAGAAAGACAATAAATAACAATGTCATAATATATAAGTTCATAAAAATAATGTATAAAACTATTTATCAATTGTAGATGGATTTTTTATATTGAAAAATTAAAAGATCACAAACAACATTTATTAAATTCTTTAAAGATTTTTAACTGTTGATATTTCATTATTAAACTCTGTATTAAATTTCTGAAATCCATTTACAATTTTACAGAAACCGAAATGCCTAAGTTTCTTTAGGAGGCAGTATTGATACTTATATATTAATCGAACTAAGCAAGTCGGTGTAAAAGACGACGGGTTACGACAATTTTTTTTTCCAAGTTTTTCACATTATTTATGACGACTTCCGTGGCTAGGCCAAAAGAGTACTTCTTTCAGTACTTCACTTCAGTACTTCTTTCAATTTCGTAATTATCCAAATATTCGCATTAAAGTTAGACCTAATAATAGGTATGTATTTTAAATAGGAAAAAATTTCCTGTTTTTCGTTCAATTGTTAAAAAATAATTATTTTACTTCGAAAAGTATTGGCTCTTTATTTTTTGGGCTTGAAATACACCAAAATTATTTTAAAAAATATGACTTATATTTTTTAGCCAATCGCGTTACCTTAACAAAACGTTGTCTTAAGTATTTTAAAACAGTACGCATTTCGGCCTAACCGTCGCCTTAATATTCGAGCCTAAACATTATTAATCAGTCTTGTAAAAAAAAGTAACGAAAGTTATGAAAAAACGGCGCAAAAGTTCTTGAACTTTTCCAGACCTCGCGCATTTTTTGTTAAATTTACATTCAAGCGCAATATGCAATGTACAATCGTAATACAATGAACGAAAACAATATCGAACGGGTATAAGGGGGTAGATTGGCAATACTTGAGCTTTTTAGCCTTTTTTTTAAAAAAAAGCTACGGTTTTAGTCTCTTTAACGTACACCTCGAAACCGCTGTATAATTTTCCGTATCTGTTATTTCGCAATGAAAATGTTCCTCCGCTAATTTTCTCGATCACATGTAAGCTTTTCAATTTTTCGTGTTTGTTGAAAAAGTGCCTGTTTCGACAGATAAAACTGTTAAACCATAACGCTGCCATAGATATCTTCCACCCTCTCTCTTTATCTTTCTCTCTCATTGGAAAGCCATGATCTCTGAAACCGCGATAAACGTCATCCGCTTATTTCTCGCAGCGTTAAGCGGCGCCGGTTTTTAAACAGAAGTATCAAGGAAGAGGGGGAGGAGGGAAATAGTCGTGGGTACAGAGAAAGGGCATCTTTGGTAGTGCTAAAGGCTCATGTGGTCGGGACGAGGAGGGTGGGAGGAGGAAGGCCCTCAGGCCGAGGACTTGGAGCACTTGGAGGTCTTGTCGTTGCGGCCAGCCTCGGTCTGCTCCTCCGCCTCCTCCTCTTCCTCGCAGATCTCGCCGCAGGACTTGTTGCGCGACTTGCCACGTATGTACGCGGCGAGGCTGCGCCGTTTGTTTTCTCGGCACAGCTGGCAACTTTCCTTGCTCGAGGAGTCGCGCTGCTGCTGCTGATGGTGCAGCTGCTGCTGATGGCGCTGCTGACGGTACGTCTTGCCTGCAAGCGAAAAATCACATACCTTAGGCTTATTGCGATACAGGAACAAATATTTGCTTATACGTTCGATTTTCAAATTGTCCCCATTGGCTAATTTACGGCTAAGTAGGTTCATTAAATTTTAGCTCGAAGATAAGCCTGTTTTCGTTCTTTTGTACAAAGTCTCATTATGCATAAAGCTGCTGATATATTGATAGGATAAAATTCCGGAGTTAATGGAGGACTGTAGATAAATTTTGAGTACGGCTGTACTAACAAGCCGTTTTTCCGATTTCCATAATTTTTTGACGCAGCTCTTGTAAATATATTTACGTCAATGCTAAAGCATCAACGTCATATTGAAAATAAAAAAACTTAATTTTGCGATAAGACAGAGCTCGCTTGTTTCATTGCTCTGTACCAACTAGGCAACAATTACAAACGATTATTTTTAATTATTTTTTCCGTTACACTAGCTTGTTGCGGGGAAAAAGGAAAACGGAAAAAATTAACTGTACGAAAGATTTATACAGCACTATAAAACGAATTTCCGTATCATCAAAATGTTTTTATAGGTATAAAACGATAAAAATCTATTTTTGAACGCTCGCTTGATGTAAAAGTTTTAAAACTGTAAAAAAGAAACTTGCATAACGATGTTTTGATTTTACGAAAATATCTCTGTAGCAAAAAAAATCTAATCGCTGCACTAGGCTCCGTGTAAAATACGTTTTTTGTTGTTGGATACAAAACATAAGACCAGTAGACCGCTAGTTACGCAACCCTTAGCCTTCTGAAAACTCGAAAGTCGTGTGACCTATCGCATCGCCGTAACGAAAGCACGATTCTCGCTATCAAACGAATTTAAATAACAAATCATAAACAAACAGTTAGTAACGTGAGATACAGTTGAAATTTAATCGCTTGAGGAAAATAACGTCCTCTTTTTCGATATTATGAAGATATAGTCAAACGACCTAGATTTGTAATCCAGTCACATTGCAATTGTACACGTTACGAAAAAAGAAGTCGGCATTAGAGCGGTTTACGGTCTTGGGATTGCGGGCTATCGTAACGAGCGCAAATCCCTTCAATTGAGCGTACGGCCCTGAGCTTACGCGGCGCCGGCGCATCTTCATTCGGCTCTGCGTGGCCTACTTTGAAAATGCCCCCCCCCCCCAACACACAGACACACCGATTCCGACTGCCACCTATCCGTGCGCGGTCTGTCTTTCTGTTTACCGAAAGTATATATCCTCATTAAAGCTCCCGCGACGCCACACCCATGTGTTACAACTCACCGATCGCCGGGTGAAAAAAACAAAGTTGAACGACGCAAAAAGCTGAAAAATGCCCGATGCCACGGAGACAGCCTTGGGGCTTAGCAACGATAAAACAAATTCGAAAGAAGGTGCGTAGCTAAAAAGTGATAACGGCTAAATATAGCCGCGAGTCTCTGCGGATACGCCACTTTCACTATGTAACGCGATACCCCTTGGACAAACACGTCTTTCTCGAGTATCCCGCATGCATTTTACGGTCAACGACTACGCCGCTAATAATAAAAGCTGCGCGAGCAGAAATAAAAGAAAAACAAAAGAAAAGTTGCGAATAAAGTCGCGTATCGAGAGGGGAGAGATAAAAAAGTAGTCATTGTCGGACTGCCGCGCACGATGTATACACTGGGCTTTATATATAACAAGAGAGAGAGAGAGAGAGAGAGAGAGAGAGAGAGAGAAAAGTTTCTTTGATTTTAGCAGGCTTCGCGCCCTTGAGCTTCCCGTGAGTCACGGTGACATTATATAGTGAATCATTATTACTTATTAGCGTGGAAATGCGCTAAGTGCGCACCTCCAAGCGCTCTCGAGTCTCCGTCTTACGAATCCCAGACGTGTCGTGGGGGACAGAAAAAAAAAAGAAATATCCGGGAAGCCGCGTCGCGACGCGGGAAAAATGAGTAAAAAGCGAGCGCGTACGGTGCGTATGGGCGATCGGGAGCCTCCAACCCTGACAAGTGCAAGTTAGCAGTCGTTGCGTGCTCCGAGGCGCGTTAGCCTCTCTAAAAATAAACTGCACTCGGCGAAGGTAATCATCGCGCCGGTCGCGCCTCGCCCGGCCAACGTACGGTCAATTGGGGGTGGGGCCGTCGCAACGGACGGACAGAGATGGAGAGAAGCAGCCGGCCGCTACGACCTCGATTTGCGCTGAGCAGGCTGCAGTCAGGACCGTCTCCTGTTATCCGCGAGCCTCGGATTTTTTTCTCACATTTATCGAGCACTTATTATTATTGGAGCAAAAAGCTGTCTGCTCTCTCTGTCTTTCTTGGTCGCGCCGGCAATGAAAATATTTTGCTCCCCAGAGAGCAACGATTTCGCGGGCATTTGTTATTATGTTATTTTCGCTCGTGTGCCGATGTTATTTTCGTGCGCGCAATAAGTATCGCGCAGTTGTAATTAATAATACTACGTAGTGCGTACATCTGACTCACTATTATCAAACGCGCGTAAACACGAGAGCCGCGTCCTCAAGTACTCGAGCAATAATTATTGACTTTTTATGCGACTTTCCGAAAATAGAACGGGCCTTTCGTAAACAAAGCGCGACGCTAAGTTGTGCCATTCGAATGAGCATGGATTTGCGATGGAAATTCAGTTGTAGCTGTGTTTTGATGATTTTTTTTCTCTCCTTGATTAGCGATTAGTTATCTGTTTACCACATACCAGAGAATAAAACTATTTGCTAGATAATATCTGCAATTTAGATTTTCAGATTAAACAGGTTTTTGTCATTCCAGTTATTCATATTACTATTTTAGGATCATTTTAATGACTAAATTTTTTTCTGTTTGCAAGTCAAATTTTACGCTACGAACACATTTCTTTTTTTCCTCTACCTCTCCAGTACGAATTTTAATTTTATACGTCGGCAAATATTTTTCTATTAATACATTTTTGGAATGCTTGTAAAATTTAATGTTATTTATACGAAAATGTTGGATGCGCAACGGAAGGTTAACGAACTTGCAATTGAATTATTTAAACCGATCAAAAGCGAAGCAGCATCGCATGGCTTATCGTACTTTTCCGGCTTCGTTTCAATTTCTGTCCGAGGAAATATTGCCTTCGATATGCTCTGTATCTTTATAGTCAACGGAAAGATCCTTGGTGCATTAAATAATTTAGTGATAAGCGATAAAACTAAGATACGACTTGATTCCCATAATTAAAAACAAACCGAAAAAGAGCTTATTAAATAATACCCGCATATCTCGAAGATCATTTAAAAAGCCAAGTTCAATTTTTAAAGCACATATCGTTATCTCGCTATAAATAACAAAACAACAACACTCGCGAGCGTTCGATAGGAAATTGAGAAAGAAAAAACCGTATATCAATAATAGTAGTCCATTCATGTTTTTACAAGCAAGCGGGAAAGAGGTAGGGGGCTTTCGTACGCAACGCACTATCTTTGTCGGGGTGTACCGAGCTCTCGCCAAATAATATTCGCGGTGCACGCGTTCGAAAATAGTCACGCTTTTGAATCGCGCTATTTTCGAGAATGCTCGCTTCGTAGACGCACGCGACCACTGCTTATGCAAAATTATTCGGCGCCGGAGGCGCCCGGAAGAGGCGCGTAGTGACGAAAGCCGATGTGTTTCGTTGCGCACGTGAAATCCTTCCGAGAATAAACCGTTGTCGCGCGACAATGCTCGCGAGGAAAAAGATACGTCGCGATATCGGGGCCCGCTTGAATGGCCTGCGCGCGTATTCGGCTCAAGGCGTGGATCCTCCTTTTTGGCTAGAGCTTCTTTGCTAATCGCCATAATGTATTGAGGGGGATGCCTCAGAATAGCTAGCACGTGGGGCCGTTACCAGTATACCAGTTTGAGATTAGAGGCTCTGGTCGGATTTGAAATTTTACATAAGAAGGAGCGGAGCGATTAAGTGTAACTCGATTAATCGGGGATGTAGGTTACATAAAAATTAGCGCTGATTTATAGTCGTAAGATAAGCCTTGACGCATGGCTTGTTTACTCGCCGGGTTATATTTATAAACTTATGCATGTACGCGCGCGGATAAATATTTTTTCGTCCCTCGTCAGGGACTGATTTACAAATTGATAAGAGGGATCTAGTTGCGCTGCGTAGGTGTGCGTATCGAAAAGCCGAGGGATTACTACGTTTGCCGCTCGATATTATATTTACATAAAACACGTGTCCGAGTCACTTTGTTGCCGCTGGAGCAAAGCAATACACGTGCTGTTTAGACGTGCATCGATAAACCACGACAAAAGCCAGAGAGAAGACGACGTGCGGGGTTTGTTTTGAAAAGCACTGTAATTATAGATATATATGTGGCGGGTCGTCTGCTATCGGAGAGCGAGCCAGAAGAATCAGCGAGTTCGCGAATAATCGGAAGCCCGTAAAAACGTCCGTGAGGCTATAAATATAATCTGCCTCTCGAAAGCGGACATCTGTCGGGGTCGTCGCGAAAAGCCGAAAAGGAGGGGGTCAGATAAACAAAAGCTTGGGATGAAGCTTTAGCGATCGTACCATCGTCGAAGTAGCTGCTGTTCCAGGGCTGCTCGTAGTCCCGGTACTGGGGGTTCCGGAACGAGCCGAACGTCAGGACGTCGGGAATGTAAGCGAGATCCATGTCCTCGGGCGTGCGAGTGAATGGGCCGCAATGGTAGTAAGAGCAGAGAGTTGGAGTCGCCGGCTTTCTCTTCCGACTGTAATCGGGCTGGGGGCTCGACTGCCGCTGCTGCTACTGCACGAGAGAGCTGCGCTCCTGCTGCCTGTCGTCAGACTATAACGATTTGCGCGCCTGGTCCTGCCTCCCTCCTCGTTTCAGCCTTAAACGTCCAGCTGGTTGCTCAAGCGTTGTCCCCGTACGTGCCTGGACCTCCGTGGCGCCGGCAGCATTCTTCGACGTCTCCACAGGCTCTGCGCAGAAAACTCCGTTCCTCGACCTCCTTTTTCTTCCTTGCGAAAAAGCTCCAAGGAACACAAGAGGCCTCCTGTCCTTATCAACTGAGCTTTCGATCCAAGCTATCCGGATGCAGATGAGTGTTTGAAAAGGTGCAAGCGTCAAGAGGGAATCCGGAGCAGAGTCGGAGAAGAGACTGCTCGTCGTCGGCTCTTCTGGCTGAACTAAGTGAAGCGTGCTGCGGCCTCGCGCATATAACCCGGAGCGCGTTTACCCGCCGCCGTGGTTGCTGCTGCTGCTGCTGCTGCTACTCCCCCTGACCCCCCTCCCCTGCCTCCCCACTCGGCGGCCCTGCTCTCGCTCTTTCTCTGTCTCTCGGCGGCCGGGCGCGCGCGCGCCTTCTCCTTCCCGCTCGATATATATCCGCCTTTTACGAGCGTAGCCGCGTCTCGTTCTGGCCTACGTGCCCAGATCCGCGTCTGCCCCACCGCCCCGACTCCGTCTTACCCTCCATGTCCGCGTATCATCTCGCTCTCGGGCTCTTTCTCTCTTTCCCTCTCGCCTCTAGCAACGGCCTTTTTCTTTTGTGCTCGGCGCTTTATGGGCACCGGTATAAGACGTGGCGGCCCTCGAGACTACATTCTGATATCGCGAACCTCTCTGTCTCTACGGTCATGCCTGGCAGTGTGTGAGTGCGGGGAGGAGGAGAAGCTACGGTTGCACGTGCGCGGGGTAACTCGCTCTTTTGCCCGGCCGAGCCCTCCTCGGCACCCCGGCGGGGGCGATCTACGCAGTTACGCCTACAAATGTGCATTATTTTTCCTTGGGCTTTGTTTACCTGTGTATCCCTACTGCCGAGATGATTGTTGTCGTGCGCCGAGAGCTTTATGCGCGCCTGAATCCGAGCGGCTCTATAACGCAATCTTTTGTTTGATCAACTGTGCACGCGTGATTGTTGTATCGTTAATAACGGCTTGTAAAAATTTGCGCAGTTACAACAGTGTTTCCAGCCTCATTATTTTCCCCTCTGTTTCCTTGCCGAGTTGACATTCTCGGATTTATACGCTTTATCAGCGTAGACTCGCTTTTAGTTCTCCCTCTGCTTTGTTGCGTCTCTGATGCCTCGATCGTTTAGGCGCCAAGATTTAGTTTCTTTCTTATCGGGATATTTTTCAAGTTGAACATTTTTTTCGTACTCGTCTTATTATTATCAGGATGTATTTTAATCCGACTTCAAGAGCTTAATGTTTTCTGAAATAGCAAAATATTTGAGGATTGTTGCTTTATAAAAATTGTATGAAAATTTACCAGTTTTTTCTTTCCGTCATTTAACAAAAATAATTTCGTAACCTGCTGTGTCAATAATACAACTTTTCATCGCTTCAAAAAAATGTCTTTTTATTATTTCTCAAATACGAGGAAAGTTCCAATACATTTAAATTTTATAAGTTTAAACATAATAACTTTGTAACGATGTTTCTTGCAACGTAATTCGTTGGAACATTAAGAATCTACATCAGTCAGATAAACAAATTCTTTTAAATAATCAATTCCAGGAATAAAGCTTATCAACTAAAGCATTAACTAACAATTAATCTTTAAATACATTTAATAATTTGATATCTTTTTATTTTCATTAATTCTTTCGAGGCTGTCGAGTTGAAAAAATTCTACGCCAACAAAATTCTGTTTGGTTCATAAAAAGTAACTAGTTTTATTTTTGGCTAGAGAGGCTATAGGCAATTTGACCGTCGTCTCTATTGGTACAAAAATATAGGTGTGTCCACAATCTCCTCACGAGACTCGAGCCTCTTGTTATTAGCATTCAAGTCAGAAGATCAACATGTTATTGACGCTGGGAATCGAATTGACGTTATGCCAAGCGTACGCGTGGTTTCTATGTACACATGCATTTTTTTTTCTTTAAAAAATTTCTTTTTCAATTCGACAAAAAACTTATCTTCGTCGGCTTCATATGCAAATTAAATTGTTTAATTATTATAATTACTCTCTTCATCATTTTTCAAAATTTCAAATTACGTTTCTGCAGATGGATTTCTTAAAGTATTCTTTTATTATGCTCTTCTTGACGACAGCGTTTTTTCTCCTTGTTTTAACAAGATATGAAATAGTTTTCCTATGCAAATCAAATTCAAACATGAAATTTAATGAGTAAATTAAAATGTTTGCAAGTGAAACTTTATGTAACCAACCGCAAGTTCAATTACATAAAATAACAGCCATCTGTACCTACACGCCAATGTATTATACAATTTTCCTCGACAAAGTTTTAATCGATCTCGATTTATATACTGCCGCATGTAACTCGAATCCTTCTTGTATCAAAAATTTTATAAAGGTTGCGAGTCTAAATATAGCTTCTTACAGTACGCAAATAACGGTGCGAAAAAAAGTAAAAAAAACGGAGGCTCTATTCAATCGACCACTCGAATTTTTTTGTGGACAACAGCCTTCCATACACTTCCGACTTGGACAATATATCGGGAGGAGACCTAAGCGTGCACTGTTGGCTGGAAGAGTAGACATGGGAAAAACCGGTTTCACTTAGGTGCGCGTAATTCCAGCACTTATGGCCGTCGTTCTGTTTCATTTAAGCGAGTGTCCTGATACATAGTGCAATAACGACCAACTCATCTCACATGTCCCTAACTCTATTTACGCATTTGCTTAAAAGGCGATGATTACGTTCTTGCAATGATGCTTTACCAAGAATAGTTTTAATTGAAAATTTAATTGTTTGTTAAACAGCATAATACAACATTTTACAATGCGGACATTCAGAATAGCATACTTTTTAGGAGTCGCTATTTGCTTGGTATCGCTGAGATACATATCTTGCCAAACAATCTATAAGAGATAAGTTGCAAACGTTTGTAAACGTATTTAAATTTATAATTTAATTTAATTTTACACTGATTCGGTCAGTTTTGCTTTGTTTTAGCAAGATTACCCAAATGAAGTTTATCGCAATAAAGTAGTGTCGAAATTAATATCGATTTAATCCGGCTAAAATATTTATACATTTTAGATAAAAGCAAAGCTCCGAGATAAAAAGCTGTAAACTTGAACTCATTTTAAAATATAAAATAATAAAAATACCAGGCTGAAAAAGCTTGTCTTTGTTTAAAATAACTTTTTGCTCGATGTTTTCCGCGAAATTCACTTAAATATACTTTATTTTTATGGGGTTCGTTGCTTTGTTTCAAATTACGCAACGTAGGCATAAAAAAATGTTTTTATGTAACCATAATAATTGCGTGCGCAGTGAACAACGCAGTTCCCTGAGCGAGCCGGTGGTCTACTCTGGCTGGAGTAAAAAATGCCTACGTGTCTAAACGCAGGTTTCCCTTCACTGCCTTAAAAATACACTTGCGTCGGAGATTGGCGCGTCGTGCGATCGAAACCATATCGAATACAGGAGTCAGACGTCGTGACTGACCTCGCGCGCGGTCTTAACGTACTCGTTGTTGCCATTGTGTTCCTACCGTGACCTTCGATTACGTTTATGTAAGATCGAAGTTACGAATTTTTCATTTGACTCATTCCTCGTTTAATTTTAATGTCCCGAGAAATCGCGATTATTTTTCTCTTGTGCGCCTGCTAATTCGGCCTCGACTATTTTCATCTTATTATTAATGATTTTCAGCGAGCCATCACACGTTATAACGACATTGATGTTTGTAAAAAGGCATTCAAAATTCACAATTTATTTCTACTGCAGTTTGCTTTTAGAGAGGAATAACTAAAACAAGATTCCGAAGTTTACAAATTAGACCTGAAAAATTATGATAACAAAATTATTTTGATGCGCATTTTTTTTGATAAAATTTTTTAAAACATTGGGCTTTAATTTTCTTCATGCTAAAATGTATTTCTTAACGGCAAAATAAATACATTTTTAACGTTATTATGATTTTGATAACGTTTATATAATATTAAAATTGTATGGACAAAGTACACATCAAAACCAATTGACACTGTATAAACTGATAAAACACATAAATTCAAATAAGAGAAAATTGTGACGTAATTTATAAAAAGTGAAACGTCGATTTTATCAAGTGCTGAAACGTCTATCAAACCAATATTTATCAATCTTACAAAAATATATTAAGTGGGTGGAGTCGATCAAAGTTAATCGTCGATCTTAGGAATAAGTCACTTTTAAATCCATTATTGATCGTTGCTAAGCGCAATTTGCAATAAAAATTATTGGTACAGTAATGATGATACTGCATTTTTTTTACAACGATGATTCTAATTATTTTATATTTCAAATCATGGGCTTACGAACTATAATTAAATGCCTATCTAATCTTCAGTGCACTTTTCTTTTAATTTAAATTTAACAATACTTATATCTTCAAGGATATCTGTTTTACCGATTCCCTAATATTCATAGGTAGATGATAAAGAGATATCATTACAGATATAAGGCACATCTTCTGAGCATTAACTACGATAAATACTTTCACGTTGCAGGTCGTTTAAAAAAAAAATGTTTATTAATTTACGATTTGTATTGCGATAAGGAGAATCTTTGTCAATAAAAAGTATCGATATGGCTAAATATTAAGCTTAATATCACAATGGAATACAGATTAAATTGTTGAGCAGATTAAATCTACTGGACTTTTACAAATGTCACGTTTTCTTAACTCTGCAAATTTGTACTGCACACAACTAAGAACGTAGTTAACGAATTTTTTTTATCAATATAAAAACGAAACATCATTTTCCAATTGATCAAGATTTGGCGAATTAAGGTAGAGCCTGGCAAATCAAATGATTATTAAATTCCTTTCTTACGTCACAAAGATGCTAACAATTATCGCGATTGATAAAACAAAGCCTTTTGTGCTATTCATTGTTCTCCATTTATTTATTATCTTATCGATCCGACTTCGGGACAAATACCCGGGAAAAGTAGTTCAAACATTTTTTTCGTGAGCCTGGCTAGACGCGCGTGGGCTTAAATTAAAAATCCCCGTTCTTGTTTGCAGGAAAGTCTTGGTGGAAACTCTCGGACGGCTATGCTTGGCACGGTCTCCCCGGCGAACATACACCTCGAGGAGACGCTGGCGACTTTACGCTATGCTTGTCAAGCACGTGCTATCGTTAATCGCGTTCACATCAACGAAGATCCACACGATAGACTGATAAGGTGGGGAACACCGTTTCTGCATGGGCGCGATGCTGCAACCCTTCTCCTAAAAAAATATTCCGATGCAGAGCGAATTAATTTATTATTCATACGATCGATCACTGTTTACAAATCAATCGCTCAATTTTGATTGTTATTTTTTATTTGTTTTTTTCTTTTTTTTACTTTTTTTCAAGTTTAATTATAAACAATATTATTGTTCGTATGATGCATCGATCAAATCGCTTAATTTTTAAAATTGCAATTCTTTGTGTATAATCGTCGACTGTTCATTTGTTTTCGTTTCAACTAGACAACTGAAAGCAGAAGTTCAACGCCTACGCGGTATGCGGGATGGATATGAGAGACAACTAGGTCTAGCTCCTCGAAAGTTGTTGGATACCCTCGAGACTGCGGGCGACAGTAAAGAAGAAATTTTGAACAAGCAACGTGAGATCGATCAGTTGAAGGATCAATTAAAAAAGATGGAGGATCAGCTTTTCGTCAACCAAAAGTAAGTAAATTATTGATTACTCAACGCAATGATTAATATCACTTGGTCAATATTTACATGGAGATGACAAAATTTCTTCGTCTTTTTCACCTTCAGGAATTCGTATTTCAAATAAGCGGGATTATCGATCGATTTTTTTTTTCATTAAAAAATTTTTAATCTACTGTTTTTCACAGTTCATCCTGTGTATGCTTTACATTCATTAAACATCGATCATTGTCAATCCATCCAAAAAGTTATAATTATTAATGCAGACTTTGAATAAGTTATCAAATTCTTTTTTTTCGTGAAGGAACGTCATTAAATTTTTATCAAACAGTCTTTATTGACTCGAATATAACTAAAAAAAGACATTCCTTACAACTTCACAGTTTGATCTCGTGTTTTAGCAAAGGCTGCATTCCACAAGTTATCTTGATTATTCCGATGTTCTTTTCTTTCTTTCTCCTTGAATCCACATAACCAACAACAGAGAGTGAAGAAGAATCCCAAATCCCGGTGACGGACGAAATCCCATTCGATTTTCACCAAGACTGCTACAGATGGACTATCATAGGATCCTCTCGTACTTGTCCCAAATTTCGATTCCACAGCCAATAAACATTCTAGGTCCTGGGAAGAAAAGCTGCGCGAAGCTAAGGCGAAGAAGGACACGGAGCTTGCGTACCTACGTCGTTGCGGTGTTGCCGTGGAGCTGGACTTTCGCGAGGCGCCTCAGCATCCGTGCCTTGTCAATCTCACTGCCGATCCCATGCTGTCCGGGACGCTCTTGTATCTCATCCCTCCAGGTCGCGTTCGCGTAGGCAAGGCAGGCTCGAAACCTAATAAATCTTCGAAAAAGATTGACGTGGTGCTCGACGGACCGTTGGTTAAGCAGCTGCACTGGTTAGTTAGGTCACGCCGGCTTTGGAGTCTGAAGGATTTTGCATGGTTCTCCTCTGTTTGTTGCTTGCTCATCTTTTCGTTTTTTTCTTCCTCATTCACTACATGAATGCAGTTTGGATAAGTTTCACCTTTTTTATTGGAGTTGGTTACGTGAGCTGCGAACGTACACATGAGCTACAAAAGTGTATAGAGCTTTTTGAGTACCCTGGTTGGAGTTGGAATTTTCAAAAGACGATAACCTTTTAACTTTTTACATTTAAATGCACGTTTAATTTAAGTTTCATTAACTGCTTACCACGCATCTTTAATAAGCTTCGATGCATTTACCTTTTTTAATGCGAACCTAAATTATGACTTGTATATTTACGATGCGGCAAAAGGGCCTCATAGTATCTTTATTGACGAAGGTCCAGTTGGTTTCGTAATACATAGGTTGTGGGTTCAAGTCATGATGCCACCGTTTAATAAATCTGAAAAAAAATTTTCAGCTTAAAAATTTTTCACTTTAATTTTAGCTACGAATTTTTAAATTTGCACCATAACACTTTTTTATTTATATCGCACAAGTTTTGTATTTATAGCTCTTTGCGATGTAATTGATTTTTAAATAAAAAAATGTTAAATGTTTATTCGGAAAATTATATTGAAACTGCTAATAAAATTATCACTGAACAAATCTTTGTGCTTTCAAATATTTATTTGACAACTTTTGATTCTTGGAAGATTAATCGTCGGTCAAATCCGATGTTAAAACGAATACTTTCCGTGCGACTCATTTGATCAGTATGTTGTTGCGAACTATAATTAACCTTTTATTGTTCCAAAATTGACGTTCGAGTGCACTTGTACATTAATACTCACCATGTATAAAAACTACATACTTATCACCAAATTCACTTGTTATAATGTGTTATTGTGCACATTATTTTCCTTAACAATGTTAATCATGCTTTAATTACCTTTTTTAATTTTATTATCGATATTTCATTTCACACTTTTACTAAACTTTTGTTTTTGCAACTACTTAATCTTTACAATCATAATCTCAATATAACAACTCGCTAATGCATTTTTTTTTATAACAGCACCATTGAAAACGACCGAGGAAAATTGATTTTGTATCCAGAAAATGACGCGGAAAATTATGTCAATGGAGAGGTAACACATATTGTCACACTCTAGTCGAAAGTGTGAATTTTAAAAAAGCTCTAATTGCAAATTTAACAACTCCATAGTTGGTACGTGGCAAAGTGCAGCTAAATCATGGCGACCGATTGTGCATCGGCGGTAATCACTATTTCAAAATCTGCAATCTACACAAAGATGAGGACGGCTCTCAGACGTCGCTTCAACCAATTGACTTTGACTTTGCTTATGAAGAAATCCTTCGCGTCCAAGAAGAAAAGTGAGTTTTTAATTTGCCTTGTTTAACTGATTAAATAAAAATCTTAATTTTTATTTATTTAAATTTTTCCCAGATTACGGGTAGAATTAGAAGAGTCTAAACAGAAAGCTATGAAGGAACTCGAGAATGCTAAGCGCGAAGTTGAGATGCAATTGGAATCTCAAAAATCCGCTTACGAGTGCGAAATTCAACAGTTGGGCTCAAATCTTGAAAAGCAGACAATGGCATTAGAAGAGATGAGTAAAAAAAGAAAAGAACTTGAGCGCGAGAAAGAGCTCCTCGCCTGCGAAATTGAAACGAACAATAAGATAAGAAGGCTCGAAATCGAAGATTCGGGAATAAACATCTCGCCTTACAAGACTACTTTTCTCCAAGATCTCGAGGAATTATTAAACGAAACTACTGCTGATTACGAGACCGCTTTGTCGGTGAAAACAAGCATTGACGCGATGAAGACAGGCGGAGTGAGTCTTCACGAAATACAACTTTTAGTAAGAGAGGCAACGGAGAGGTGCAGGGATGTCGGCGTCAATTACGTAAGTTTGATTTTACACAACACCAATCTACGATATGATATTTAGGTTTTGTTGGAAAAACAAAGTTTAATGGGATAATTTGTTTTTTAGGAATTCCAGCAGCAACAAATAGTCAAAGATAAATGCCTACAGCCGGTGATACGCGTTCGCGACAAAGATAACATGCTGGAAACGCTTTGGCAACCTTTCCGTTTTCTCGAATGGATGCATCAGTTACGGGATCACGAGCTTGAACATTCGATAAAAGAATTGCAAGATTCTGAAGATAAATGGGAGCCCTTTGAAGATAGTGATGTTCTGCCGGATTCATTGTGCAGCAGCCGGATATCGATAAACATGACGCCTGTGAAGAAGCAATTGAACGAAAGCCTCAGCCAATTTTCGGTAGACGCATCTTTCTTAGACAGCTCTATGGCCGATCAAACGACCGAGTCAATATTTCTAAAGCGCCGCGAGGATATTCATCAATGTCTAATACAAATTGAATTAGCTTCGAAAACTTTAAAAGGATTGTGCCATCAGTATGAGTCAAGAGAAGTAAGCGGTAAAGTTACTCAAGCCTTAGATAAAGTTAATTCTGTGATGCAAGATTTAAAAGTCATATTGGAAGAAAAATGCTTGCCCGAAAACAGTAACGCCGATAGTGTGTCATCTAATGTAAGTCATCAAGATAATACTGT
The DNA here is from genome assembly GCA_030522585.1 of Anagyrus pseudococci. Classification (NCBI taxonomy): domain Eukaryota; kingdom Metazoa; phylum Arthropoda; class Insecta; order Hymenoptera; family Encyrtidae; genus Anagyrus; species Anagyrus pseudococci. The sequence continues at coordinate 24,428 of JAPYYQ010000735.1, read as the reverse complement.
AATTGAAAATACTGAGACTGATAAGACTGGTGAATCCTCAAATATTGTTAAGAAATATTTTGCTAACGACAACACGCCGGTAAAATCAAATCTGAAGAATACATGCCCATTCTTCAAGAACGATAATGGAAAATCTGTCAAATTTAATTTTAAATAACATTACGAAAACTGAACAAAATTTAAGAATCTCATATTTGAATACAATTGTAAAGTATTATTTAAGGCGTTAAAAAAGTTTGTAAAAAATTTAGTGTATTTACTATCGATGTTAGATTTAAAAGTCGTTTTTACATTTTTATACTTAATTTGTAAGTTCATACAACTTATGATAATAGTTATTAACATCACATTATATTTTATATCCTAAACTTTTGTAATTTTTGACTTTTGAAAGTCAAAAGTGCAACTGCAATATAGTTCATAACAAAGTTTGAAAATTTTGTATAATTTTATTCTTATTAATAAAAAGTTTTGAAATATAATAAAAAGACATTCGAAAAATAAGGCTGCCAGAAATAATTTCAAATATCTGAAAGAATTGTAAATGCTTTGACAATTCTGAAAAATATTTTATAATGTTACTTTTTTTAAAATAAAAACAGTTATTTATTGTGATAGAATTTTGTTTTAATTTTTTTATGTTTCAAAAAAATCAATAGGTTCTACATAGATCATTAAAAGGAAATTTGTGGAAATCAATAAGTGTGCTTCTTATCTCAATACATATTTTAGTTGAACTCAAGGTTTATACAATATTTACATAATTTATAAAAGAAAATTAAAATAATTAAAAAGCTTAATTTAGTAATACAAATTAATATGCAATAAAAATTTTGTACAGTATTTTTACTTGTATTGAAAGTATAAAGCTTTAAAATTAAGTTCAATCAAAGTAATCTTCTATATCAATGTCTGGATTTAACAAATCTTCACCATATACACTCAAATCAAGTTGATTTAATATTAAATTTTCGCACATCTCTTCCAAATCTGTTTCACCAATGAGAACAGCACCTTGCATTTTTCCGTCAACAAGTATCAGTTTGATGTATTCATGTCCTTTGGTAACTCTTAATAATATTTCATAGTTGTTCTCTAATTTTTGTCCATTAAATAATCCAAGTAAAACAACTTTGTAACCAAAAAATTTGGTAACATGAGTAAACAATTCAAAGCAAAAATCTTGATAAAATTCTTCTTTATTTAAAGTTGAAATCATAGATTTTGCTGCATAACGACCCATTTGATGGGCTTGAGTCCAAAGTCTCATCTGAAACCAATGTTGAGCTATATCCCAATTTGCTGAACATACATCTCCAGCTGCATAAATATCTTTTTCAGAAGTTTCTAATTTCCAATCAACAGCATAACCTTCATCTTTGAATTTTTGTAAGCTTTCCAACCCTGGCATATTACTATTTGGTGTAACTCCTGTTGCAGATATAATAATGTCAGCTCCTATTATTTTTCCATTTGTTAATTTTACATATATGGGCCAATCTTCTTTCTTTACATTGTCATCATTTGAATCCATAATTTCAAGAACTTCACTCTCATACTCTACTTGCACAGTAGTTAACAAATCGTTATTTTTCAAGTTAAAATGATTATGCCAATCTGGTCCAAGTGCAGGCCCATCTTTAATTGCTTTTCCACTTGTAATTGTATATTTCATCCGTTTAGTAGGCTGAGTTTCAGTACCTGAATCTACTTTTAATAACTTACTTTGGAGAAATTCTGCAGCACCAGGATCAATGAATGTTGCAGAAATATGTTTGTCTTTTATTACCCAAACAATATCAACACCACTTATTTCATGAACTAGTTCAGTTGCAATGCCTCCATTTCCAACAATAATAACTTTCCTTGCCCCTTTTAATTTTTTTACAAGATTTTCTGCTGATTCAGTGTCTCGAAGTCCAATTATTCTATCATTATTTTCATAAATTAATTTTGGCCTTGCTCCTGTACAAATGCATAATTTTTTATATGTTATGATTGTTCCATTTTCTGTGATGACGCTTTTTTTCTTAATATCAACTTTTGATGCTGCATCATTGATTATTGTAATAGATGGGTAAACTTCAGTCAATGAATTTGTTGAGCGAACTTCAACGTCAAATTGTGTTAGGGTTTTTCCAAGGGGAACAACATTTGTTACAGCTTTTATGACAGGACTAGCGGTAACCACAACTGTTTTCTCTTCAGGTGCAAGAAATGCTATACTTTCTGCACAAGATACTCCAGCAATACCTCCTCCAATTATCACAAATGTGGCTTCCATTTTCAATTTTTAGAAAAATTTTACAATTTATTGTTTATTTTCAATTTCAGAACTAATCTTAGATTCACTTTCAGTTTTTGCCTCTGCTTCAGTTTTATCTTCTACTTCAGCTTCTGGATTATACCATTCAGAATAGTCATACTTCCTAAATGGAACATCAAGCGTCAAAGTCCCATAATCCTTAGCTTTGTGTATAGCAACTTGTAAATTAAAATGTTGTCTCTGACAAAGTCCAGTTTTGCTATAACAAATAAATTTATTATTAATCACATGTCTTTTTCAAGTATTACAAAGTAAATATTTCTTACTTGTAACTAATTATTTCACCATTATGCTCAGAAATAAATTGGGAAAGTAACTCCGTATTCCTGTAATCTAAGATTAGATATTCATCCCTGCATATCGGACAAGGATTACTTGTTGCAAGATGTTCGTTTCTCTATAATATCAATTCAAAATAAATATATTAAATCAATTTAAAGTTTATGAAGAGTAAGTGTAAACTTATATTGTACATACTATGCAAGTTTTTCTAGTCTTGGGAGGCATAAATTGACCTTTGTAGTTCCTTCTGTATCTTTTCCATACTGGATCAGAGCCATAAGTTTCTTTATAAGCTATTTTAACGAAAAATTCAATTAATTAAAAAGAAAATGTCAAGTTTGTAGGAATAAATGTGATTATACACATACCATCACTTTGCAAATATTTAATACTAACGTCTACAGGAACCACTTTGGACCTGTCACTTTCTGGTTGAATCTGATTTTCAGTACCTTCAACTTCATTAATATTTGTTTGTTCTTGGGGTTCGTTATATCGACTAACGCTTTGCGAAATACTTCTCACGGATATAACCTAAAAACAAAAGTGTTTAGCCACTATACGTACTACGTTGGAATTCCCTCAAATATATCAAGTTACCCTCTGCAAACTGTTCCGGCTGGCATTCCCAAGTGCCTGTAAACCAAAACGAACAAATGACATGTTTTTTACAAGTTTTAAATTACAAACAAAAAGAAGTCACGTTGCTATAGATGCTCACAGCTCAGTGCTCACACTAGCGCAGACACCGGGACGGGACAAATTTCCGAGATAAGCATGAAAATTTAAGGTTAGTCAAGTTAGATAATTCGGTTATTTTTTCTCTTCGAAATTGCATCAGATTAACGTTTTAGTAAGATATTAGAAATATATTAAACTAGGATATAACTATAACTAGAAAATAAAAAGAAACTAGACAATAGAAAATTTGCAATTTGTAAATTCAACAATAGGATGAACAATTATTTGACAAAACAACAGCATGTAACATTATGTTTTCTTTCGAGATAGACACGTAAATAATAAAAATTTAATTGTACTCAAATACTTTGAACATTGAATTGTTTATTTTTTCGAAATTAATATTAATTATGAATTAATTAAAAAAATTTAATTTTCCCACTATAAACGCTCTATCGGTTGATTTTGAAAGCTTGCAGAGTAAACTTGTAAAAAGCTAACGCAGTTGGTAAACAAAGCAATAAAATAAATACTAATGTTTATTGCAATAAATTCTTTAATTAGTCGTAGAAAACGTCAGCCAACGTTTTCCACGCACGTTCTGTATTGATCGTGTCATGATACTTTTTTATATTTATCTAGAAATTTACTTTTGACTTGCGACATTTTTAAAAGTTTAATGTACTCGTTTTGCGAAATGTGCGTTATCAACAAGATTAATGAAGCGCTTTCAAGTTTATAAATTTCACTTCAATAAATTTTATACCTGGCTAATCGCTTTCACTTAAAACAAAAAAGAAATAATTGTTTCTGTTTATAAACTTTTGCTTGGTAGTTTTTATTGCTAATGCTTAAATTTTAAAATCTTCACGAAATGTTTGACTTGATTTAAAATACCGATGATTTATTTCAAATAATTTGTGCAAAATGAATGTTTTAAAAAACTGCTCCTATTTAAAACATAGAATATCATCGTTACACTCGACGTTGTTTATAGTTTTACATAAGGATGTTGGAGGATATTTAAGGATCGAATAATAAAATAAAATGACTATTTTATTGGATTGTAAAAATGGTCAATTTAACAACTGAATTGTAAAGTCATAAAACAAAGGGAGTGAGAGAAGAGAGCGAGAGAGAGAGAGAGAGAGAGAGAGAGAGAGAGAGAGAGAGAGAGCTATGCAGTTACAATCAACACATAGATAAGGTAACCGTGTGCGTTGAGATTACAGCGCCGAAAAATGCTTGGCCTACAAATACACTTGAGGCCACGAGCGGCTTGGACCTTTTAATTCCTACTTTGTGATAACGTTTTCGTTCGTTTGTTTGTAGAAAAATTTCGTCTCACGAGTATATCGAGGAAGTACGCGTAGCTGGAACTGAAACAGGAAGGGAAAACGATAGAGAAATCATGACGACGCAGACGGTCTCGGCGAACATTTTCAGCGATGAAGAACGTAAGTGTCATGTGCATGAGATTGTCATTTTCAATTTGACTCGATTTACAAATTCACGGAGAGCGTGCGGAGTTTGCTCTGTTTCAATGTCATTGAAATAATTGCAGCACTGCGAGGAATAATGCTCGTATTATTCTCCTTGGCTTGCGTGTGCTTTCAAGCGTTTCCTCCTTGATACACAAGAGTAGCAGTAGCGCAGCAGCTCCTTTCCAATCCACTCCCCTCGCTTGAGCCGCGCGTACAGCGAGCCTCGCCATATACCTTTGTCGTTTATCTCACTCCCACGAGCAACTACACTCGGGGCCTCTCTTTGTCTTTCTCTTTCCCTCTCTCTTTCTCTCGCACACATACTCTCTTTCTCTCTCTCTCTCTCTTTCCTTCTCATTGTAAGTTGAGCGGTTCAGCGTCCGCTCGGCGATCTCGCAAATAGCAGTACTGCTGGCTGCGGCTGCTCCTCTTGAGCTGGTGCGCTATATAGCTTTCTGACACTACCGCCGCCGTCGTTGCCGCAGACGCTGCGCCTGCTACACTCTCTGCAAACTTGACGTTCTCTCAGCTCCTATACGTGCGACGGATCAAGTATCTGACATTTAACATCCGCTGGCGCTGCTTTCGCTGGTATGTTTATATACACAGACCTATACCTTTTATAATTTCGAATTATTACAACTAGCCGAGCAGCGACACCAGCATCAACAACAGCTCTTTCTCTTTTCAGCCTTTAATATCTCGTATTTTCTTATTACATCTCGACTTACTCCGCTTGCAATTGACTTTACTCGTTTAAACTACTTGTTATTCAAGCTAACGACCTTCCACTTTGCGCCGCAGTTGACCATTCCTTGCTAATTGCTGTTTCGTTGCTCAATGTTCGTATAAAGATTTACTTTTATTTATGCCGTTGATAAATTTTTTTAAAAAAGTGCCTGTACAGCAGTAAAAATAAATTTTTTTGTTATGTAATGCTTGAAATGTATATGTGCGAGAAATAGGCATTACTTGCGATCTATTTTTGATTTTTAGGAGAAGCGATGAATTATAATCCTCCAACGTATCATGGGCCTTTAGAAAAAAGATCGTGTACCGATGTCGTGTGGCTAATAATTTTCGTTGTATTTTTAGCCGGATGGGCGAAAGTCGCTCATTATGGTAAAGTTTATCATCACGTATTAATCGTTATATTTACTTTGGAATTTGGAAACGATGCCGCGATCCGGTGATTAGTGGCATACTTAAAATTTTTCAACTTTAAAACGTTTGCTTTTCAGCCGTAACGAATGGAGACCTCATGAGCCTCATTCATCCGACAGATACGGAAGGCCGAAAATGTGGCTATGATCCCATAGTCAAAAATAAGCCATATTTGTTATTTTTCGATCTGTCGAGCTGCGTGTCGAATGTGCCAAACGTCGACGGGCCAAAATGCGATACTCCGAAAGTCTGCCTAAGCGAATGCCCGAAGACGAATTTTCTCTACTCGGTAAACAGGACGACGGACGTCGCACGAATGAAGAGAATGCTGATATGCCGCATGGAAGTGAAACTAAGCGAAATTCAAACGATAGAGCAGATAGATATGTTAATAGAGCGGGAGAAATGCGCACGCTGGTACTTGGAAAGCAAGTCCGTTCTCCGGCGATGTATTCCGAGCCATGCCTGGAGCGCGTTTTCCCAATCAACGATATCGACCGATAGCCTCTCCTCCGCCAAAAAAGCTATCATGGCCCTCGCCGAAGTCGAATCATTTTTTAAAAAATCCTTCGAAAGAGTGAAAGAAACCAAGTACGTATATTCATGTGTTTTTTTAGCTCGTTTTGTTGCCCGATGAAATGCTTTATTTATAGTGATAAAACGATGTGGCGATGTGAATGATTCATTAAGACAAATGTGAAAAACCCGAACATTCTTTTGCAGACCTGTCATTATTGGAGTTATAGCCGCCACTGTGCTCCTAACTGTTCTTTATATAATTATAATTGGATTGATAGCAACTCCCTTGGTGTATGGAACAATTATACTGGTTTGCGGATTACTAGGTTTTGCAACTTATCAAATGTATCTCATGTACCAAGAAAATCTTAATAAAACGTCGCTGGCCTTTCTAATTGTTACTGGTGCTCTCTTTGTCGTGGTAGTGCTGGGAGCTCTCTTTTTGTATAAAAGAATTTATCTGGCTTGTCAACTCATCAAAGAATCCAGCCGGTTAGTTATTTATTCAAATTATTACTTTTTTATTTTATTTTTAAATTATTAATCTGATTAAAATAAGGAGCTAAATTTTTTTTTATATTTTTACAGAGCCGTTACGTCGAACCTGACTACGCTACTCTTTCCTCTACTACCATGGGTACTGCATTTAATTGTCATTGTGCTGGGTGTAACGATACACTTATACTTGTCATCGATATATGAGCCAAATTACCGAGTCGAAATGATGGATGACGGATGCTCGTGCTCGCCAAGTTTAAATTATGTAAACAATGCAACCTGTGATCCGGTGATTTTTAATAACAATTGTGCCCTAGCAAATAGCCAGCCTTGCCCATTATCATCGTGCATTACGAAGCGCACACATCAACCAGATATGATTACCTACTATTATTTGGTGAACATTTTCGGATTCTACTGGCTCTACTTTTTTGTATCTGCTTTTGGTGAAATGGTATTGGCCGCAATTTTTGCCACTTGGTATTGGACTTACAAAAAAAGTGATGTACCTTATTTTACAATTTCTGTGAGCATTTGGAGAACAGTGAGGTACACTATTAAAATTTTTTAAGTATACCAATAAAGTTAATTTCTTAAAAAAAGTTTATCGTCACGTGACGTTTTAGGTACCATTTAGGAACTTTGGCATTTGGATCTCTTATTATAACATTTTGCCGCATGCTTCGACTGATTATTGAATACGTAAATAAAAAAGTAAAAAAAGCCAACAGTGAATTACTTAATTCAATAATGTGCTGCTGTCGATTTTTTTTCTGGCTGCTAGAAAAATTTCTGAAATTTATAAACAATAATGCGTATATAATGTGCGCTATTCACGGAAAAGGATTCTGCCGCTCAGCAGCTGACGCATTCGGTCTTCTTATGCGGAACATCGTTCGAGTCGTCGTTATAGGCCAGGTCAGTTTTTGCTAACAATGAAGACTGCCTTTATATCGCGAGCATTACTCATATGTGCAAGCGTAAACAAGAGATTTCGCAATTATTTCTGCGAATAACTGAATGTACATACAATAAAAGCAGAGACATTCGACTTAATAAATACCATTGATAAGATACATATTTTTTCAGGTTACGAAATGGATTTTACTTTTGGGCAGGCTGTTAATCATCCTGCTCACTTTTGCCATGACATGGTGGTTTTGTACTCAAAAAGTCGAATGCAAATATGATGACGCAAACTGTTGGATTGGGCCTGCACTAGTAACGACAATAGTGTCGTACTTGCTAGTTGCAGTTTTCTTTTCGGTTCAAACGGCAGCCATCGATACTATTTTCTTGTGCTTCCTTGAAGATTGTGAGATAAACGATGGTTCAAAAGAAAGACCGTATTACATGAGCAAAAGACTGAGAAAAGTTTTACAAAAATAATTATAATTAAATTTTAGCTATATTTCTAATAGCAATCAACCATTTATTACGTGTATATAAATATATAGTTATAAATAAATTATATATTTTTATATAACTTTTGAGGCTGTTAACGAGAAGTTTAAATATATAACGCGTACTCTTTAAAATTCACAAATTTCTGTAATTACGCACTTTGTGTTACAATTTTGTAGTTAGTGAAAATTTACCGTTAATGAAATGTTAAAACTTTATAAAAATCTAAGCGTGCCCTTCTCAGTATTACTTTTTAACTGTAGATTTACAATCGAAATAGATTAACAATGAAATTAAAATTCATTACAAATAAAAGAGATAAGATTGTTATGTAAAATTGAATTTTTATTTTTTCCTTGTCCTTCCATTAAATATAAATAAATGCATACGTTGTTTTCCAAAAAGGCAAAATAAAAATATTTTAGAAAAACACTATATCAACTATATTAATAATTTTATTATACTTTATAATGATATTTGTTTCTTTTTCTCTCTTATAAAAGCATGAAGCAATATAATCTTCATATAAAGCGTGCATAAATTAATTAGATTTGTTGAATAACGCAACGATTGAAAATTATTTTCTGGACATTTAGTAAGAATGTAACAATATTTGAAAACAAACATTATGCCATATGATTGAATCAATTTTGGAATAACGTGTGCGTAAATTCTATATAATCCAATGCACCGGTGATCGGCCTTTCTGTCTTAGGATCGACGTATGGTTTCATCCTTGCTACACAGTAATCTGCCATTTCTTTGGTGAGGTTCTATAAAAATAAATAAATAAAATGAATAAATAAAACATTAAATTAAAAAACCGAAGCGATAATAAAAATTTGGAAAACTTACCGCGTAAAGTTCCTCTTTCGTTACGTATGGACGATCAGCAGCTGTAATAGCACGGAATGCATTTTCGATTTCTTGAGAGCTTTGTACGTTTTCTGTCTCCTTACTAATCATAAATGCCATATGATCTTGTAAGGAAACGAATCCATCCCTGTTGGGATCCACGATATCTGAAAAACACACATCATTACATATGTTATACAAGAAGTGTAATAGAAAAAATATCGAGTTAAGAAAAAATCTATTTCTTACCGAGAATGTTTTCGAATTCTGGGTCGGGTTGTCCTTCTTCAACCATCGGTAAATCGTAGCCCAAAGCTCGGAGGCAAGACTTGAACTCGTGATGGTTGAGTCGACCACTCTTGTCCTTGTCGTAGTGCTTGAACATCATGGAGAATTCTTTGAGGGCTCCTTCGGACACTCCCGATTGATTGCGTGCCTGTATCTGTTGTTCGAGATTGTGCTGCATTCGCATGCCCAGTTGATCGAGTTGGTCCCATTGTTGAGCAAGGCCTACGGTGCTGTGCTCGGTGTACCTGTTATCAAGGATCAGGTGCTCCTCAAGGATAGCGCCAAGATCCTCGATTTTCTTGAGGTCCTGACGTCGGGCGCGTACCTCTTGCGTTTTACGTTTCGTGGCTTCGAGCTGTTGTTCGAGCGAACCTGAACCCTCCATCATAGACGTACGGGTGTCGGCGAGCCACTGGTGGAAGGCATTAGCGTGTTTGGCGAATTCTTTGCGCAACTTGTCGTTCTCCTCTTGGCGTTGAGCTTCCTTGGCTAATTCTACGTCGCGCTCTTTAATGATTTTTTGGAGATTGCGCCAAGTGTCTTCGAGCGCCTCCATGGTGAACCAAGTGTATGGGTTTGGTCCGACGTTAAAGCTCTTGATCTGTCGGTCGAGAGCACCTAGGGCCTGGAAATCGGCTTCGGCTGAGGAAAGACTGGCTTGGAACTGGGCGTGCGCTTCTCGTAAGGCTCTTATCTCCTCGATGCTGTTGCAGCGTACTGGATCCGTCAGGTCTTCTTCGGCGTTTTCAAACCACGAATTGAAGGCTGAGGCTTTTTTCGCAAACGTCAAGTACAGTTCTTCGATTTGTCGGAATTGGTCTTGCATACGCAGCAGTCGTTGTTTACGCGCTTGCGAATCTGCTAAAAGCTTCTGCCAGCGTGCTATAACGTCAGCGTGGCGTTTGTGAATAGCCGCTCGCTGCTCGTGGCCAGCTTCCAGCAACATTTCTTTCAGACTTGTGATGTTTTGGATACCCTCGTGCTCAAAGGCGTGTAGACCGGCGTCGAAGGTCTCTTGTTTGGTGAGGAGGGTCTGTACGCTCGACAGATCACGTCCAAACTCTTCAGAGCGTACGTGGCTCTCCTTGTCTGCAATCCAGGACTCGACGACATCGGCCTTCCACATGAACTGCAAGTAAGCCGAATTGTCGTTGAGACTAGCTTTGCGACCACGTGCAAGCCCTGCCAGTTGGTCAAGTCGGGCTTGAAGTTGTTGACAACGTTGTTCAATTGACTCGGCACGATGATTGCCAGCTTTAACGAGAGCTGTACCCGCTTCGGCGATCTCGGCGAAGCGTTCCATGTGTGCAGCAAAGTCGGTTTCGAAGGCATCATGTTTCTTAAGCAGGCCTTGCACCGCAGCCATCGTGTCGCCGCAGTCCTCGAGCGAGAGCAGTTGTTGTTTTTCTGCGACCCAAGCTTCTTCCTCCTCGACCTTAGCGATGAACTGCTGGTAAGCGAGGGATTCGTCGAGCTTTTGGCCTCTCGTAGCTGCCAGTTGTTTAAGTTCGGCCCAGGCTTGATTCAAGAGCTTAAGTCGCTGCTCGATCTCCGGCACACCTAGATTCGACACGTCCATTAGCTTCTCTCCGGCTTCTTGAACAGCCTGTATAGCGGGCTCGTGACTCGCAAGTTCAGCCTCAAGTCGCTTGTGTTTCTTCTTAAGATTCTGAACACCCGTGAGGTCGCGTCCGTAGTCGTCCGAACCGACGAGCAATTTCTTCTCCTTGATCCAAGACTCTTCGTCGGCAATATCTCGGAAGAATTGATGAAGGGTGTTGGCTTCGTTGAGCCGAGCTTGGCGGTGAGCCGCAAGATTACGCACGCGCTCATAACGTTCGTTGATACTCTGTCGTTTTTCTTGGATAGCCTGTGCTTCGAATTGGCCACTCTCAATCAGTGAGTCCGCCTGAGCGTTCATGTCTTTTATACGCTCTTCGTGCGCTCCGATGTCCGCCTCGACAAGTTGTTGCTTCTTCATTAGGTTCTGCACAGATGCAAGATCTTTGCCCGCATCTTCGCTCGTCAACAAACTCTCGACCTCGCCCAGCCAAAAGTCGAGATCCTTGACTGCAGCAATGTAGGTGCGCTGCTTGTTAGCCTCCTTCAGCTTCATTGACTTTTCGGTCGTTTTTTGCGTCAAGTACTCCCACTGATCGGCGATGGACGCAAGACGTTTTTGTACGGCTTCCTCGCTGCCGGCACACTGGTGTTTATCAATAAGGTTGCCACCCATAGCTAAGACGGAGGATATACGGTCGGCATTGGCAGCAAGCTCGGCTTCGAAAGCCTGATGTTTTTGATGTTTGGACTGAATATTTGCTGGGTCCTTGTAATTTTCTTCAGTGGCGAGCTGTAGCTTCTCGGCGATCCAATTCTCGATTTCGTCGGCATCTCTCGAGAACTGTTGCAGAGTCTGGGACTCACCAAGGCGCGAGCGCTTTTCGATGAGAGCATCTTTGAGATGACGCCAGCGGTCTAGCACTTGGCAACGACGGTCATCGATTGGCCGAGCAGCATAATGTTCAGCTGCGATCAGTTGGTCTGCGAGTGTTTGCAGAGCTGCAATCTTTTCTTCATGGGCGTTGATAGCTTTGTCAAAGTCCTCGTGTTTCTTGATCAGAGCTTCGACATTGTCACCACTATCAAGGGCATCGTCGGCGTTGCTGCTGTTAAGGAAAGCCTCTCGTGCCGACATCCAGTTCTCGGCCTGTTCGCAATCACGACAGAATAGCTGAAGCTCGAGGTTTTGATCGAGCTGCATGCGACGCTGTATCCAAGCTTTCTCCAACTCTTGACGGGCCTCGCTCATTGACTCCAATTTCTCTTGAATCTCGACGCTTGCATAGTGATTTGATTGCAAGAGTTGCTGACCAAATAACTCGAAGGCTTGGAAAGTACCAGCTCGCGCGTCAATTTCCATTCGGTGTTCCTGCAACAAAATCAAGGTATTTGTAATATTTATTCTATTATTTATATTACCATTACTAAATAGTAATAGTTATGAAAATGTACATGCAAGGCACTTTTTTCTTGTTTTTAAGTGCTTATTGTTACCTACGTTATTCCAAACAATCACGCTAATGTGAAAAAGAAACAAATAAAAGTAAAACAAAACAGTACATGCGTTTATGACAAATGACATAACTCAACTTTATAATATTTTCCTGATACTTTCTCTTATAGAAGATTTTTTCAACTTTCTTTTTAAATTGTTTTGAAAAACTAATGAGTTATCTCACGTAAACAAACAAAAATGTGTTTGTTATTAAAAAATCATATTCAAAGTTATTTCAACTTAATCAAAAAGCTGCTTTTACTGCTTCAATAAATAACAGTGAAAAATATAACGGCGTTTACTAGTTAGCGGTAATAGACGCAATATAAAAATAAATGCAAAATTGTAAATATTTATTTCATTTATATTAGTTGTTTAGTTAAAATAACTTAATAACCGTATGTTCATAGGATTATGTAAGTAAAATAGCATTATTCCAGACGTGAAGCAAAATTTCATCTTGCTTGCACACGTAAACACACTGTTGCAATACCTGTGGAACAATACCATAACGCGCATCAATTTCTGTTCTGTGACTCTACAATTCAAAGAAATCTATCATTAAGAAAAACTTAAACACAAATTGGTCCATTAACAATAGAAAAAAAAAGAAAAATAAAGGAATGTAAATAGTAAGAGAAAAAGTCAGAGTAATCTACCAAAGGCCTACAGGAAAAAGGTAATATTTTTTAAAAATGATTGAAAAAATGGATGTTAAAATGATATGCTTGTTTTGTCTGTATATGACTAGATTAATTGCTTACCTGATGACGTTCGAGAAGAGCCTCAGCACCGGTAACATCAGAAGCCAATTCTTCTGATGCTACTAGTCCCATCATTGAGTTTATCCAAGCCATTAAATCTCGATAATCGCTGAGGAAACGCTGCAAGTCATAAGAATCAAGGAGTTTTTCTTTCCTGGAGTTTGCCTTAGCTGTAAGCTGGGTCCACTCTTCATTGATTTCCTTTTGCTTTGCGTAGGTCTGCTCGGCAGTGTCCGGGTGGGACTGCATGAGCCGGTTGGCCGTTTCGTCAAGTTGCTTGATCTTGTCACCGAGAGCGGCGAGGTCGCGTTCAAGTCCTTCATGTTTGCGTTGTAGTGCCTGTACGCTGCGCAGGTCTTTGCCAAGATCATCGTTGTTTAAGGCAGCATCCTTCTCGCGAATCCAGTCCTTGGTCTCATCAACGTCACGGTGGAAACGTTGTACTTCATGAGCCGAACCAAGCTGGCTGGCCCGCTCTGCTGTCAATGTCTGGAGGCTTGTCCACTTGTCGTTCAGCTCTTGTATCTGCGTCTGGATTTTAAGCGCGGCCTCAGTCTGACCGAGACTCATAAGCTGTACGGCGATCTCGTTCATTTCAGCTAGGCGCACTTCATTCGCCTTAAGGTCGGCCCGGAAGTCATCGAACTTCTTTTGCATGACCTCCACCTGCTCGAGATCCTCGCCAACGTCTTGCACCTGAGCATGATTCTCCTTGTCCTTGATCCAGCTAGCGAGATCGGCAGCCTCACGTACTAGTACGTAAGCCTTCGCGGTCTCGTTAAGCTTGTCCTGTCGATCACGGGCAAGTCTCAGTAACTCTTCATACTGAGCCTCAATCTGGGCCTGGCGTGCCTTGATTGAACCTTGTTCGCGTGCAAGTTCCTGCTGGGAGGCGCTGAGCCCGGCTTCTGGTTCGATGCGCTTGACGTAGGCTGCGGGAACGAAGCCTTGACGGTCATTTACTTCGACCTTCCACCAATCCTTGTTACTGCTGTTGAGTAGAGTCAGACTGTCACCCTTCTTCATCGACACCTCGCGTGGCGACTTCTCAGTGTAATCGTAAAGTGCTAGTACACACTCCTTGCCAGCAAGATCGATCTGTGGCGCTTCCTGTTGCCGGCAGTTGGCTGCCTGTTCGGCAAGTGCCCCGATGGTTCGGGCGAACGCTTCGAGATCGCTGAGAAGAGCCTCGTGTTTCTTGAGCAGTGCCTCGCTACTGTCTTCATCCTTGCCATAATCGGCGTTAGTCACAATAGGTCGCTTTTCCTTCATCCAAGACTCTGCTTCGTTGGCATCCGCAAAGTACTGGTGAGCCTGGAGCGAGTCGTCGAGGTCCTGTTTGCGTTGACGCGCTTTGTCCTTAAGTTGTCCCCAGCGTTCGTCGAGACCGGCAAGTCTCTGGCTTATCTCATCAGCAGCAAAGTGGCCTTCTTCAAGCATGCGTGAGCCCGCGGCGCACACAGCTGCTACTCGTGCCTCGTGATTGTTGATTTCAGCAAGTACAGCCTGATGTTTCTTCTGTAGATTCTGGACGCCAATGAGGTCACGACCACGATTCGTTGAACCGGCAACCGGTTCCTTCTCCCTAATCCAAGCCTCCTCATCCTCGACGTCGCGGATAAGCTGCTGCAGCCGCAGCGAGTCGAGAAGTCGTTGCTTGCGAGCGAGCATAGGGCGCTCAAGAGCCGAATAACGCCCACGCAGTTGGCGTTCTTTTTGCTGAATAGCCTCAGCATCGAAGTGTCCAGCCTCGGTGAAACGTGTAGCTGCCTGGGCGCAAGCCTCGACGCGCTCCTGATGTGATGCAACGTCGGCTTCGAGCAGAGCTTGCTTCTTGATTAAATTCTGGACGCTTGTCAAGTCCTTACCGTAGTCTTCTGAAAGCAGCTGACCCTCGAGTTCAGATAGCCAAAGTTCGAGATCTTCAACTGTGCGATTAAATTGCTGTTGTTGAGCTGCTTCCTGGAGCTTAGATGCTTTACGCTCGCTTGCCTCAGCTAGTGACGACCACAATCCGACGATCTCGTCGATGCGCGAACGTACACGTTCAGCCGCGTAATGACCGGCAGAACACAGCTCTTCTCCTTGCGCCACCATCTCCTCCATGCGAGTCCTGTTGGCCTGGAGCTCCTGTTCAAAGTTTTGGTGCTTTTGAAGCTTGCCGTTGAGGTTGGTCGGATCAAGATAACTGTCGTCCGTGGCAAACTTGAGCTTTTCATTCACCCACCCCTTGGTCTCGTCACAGTCACGCTCAAACTGCTGTAGTTTATAGGCATCATCGAGAGCACGTCTGCGGAGAGCCGATTTCTCGAGAAGCTGAGACCGTCTGCGCAACAACTCCGATCGGCGCTGGGCCACTTCTTCAGCTGCGTAATGTTCACCTTCAACTAATTTGCTTGCGAATTCATCAAGAGCCTTAATCTTTTCTTCTTGTGCAGCCAATGATTTTTCAAAATCTTCGTGTTTCTTGATAAGGGCCTCAACGCTGTCAAGTGAGTCGCCCAAATCCTCATTGGCGAGGAAAGCTTCTTGTTTGGCCATCCAGGCATCGGCTTGTTCGGTGTCACGATAGAATAGCTGTAAATCCATACATTGCTCGTACAAAACACGCCGTTTTTCCCAAAGTTCGAGAAGGGCTGCCTTGTCAGATGCCAACGAATCTAGTTTACGCTCAACCTCCTCGGCCGCGTAATGACCACGCTCAAGGAGCTTACCACCAGCAAGCCCTGTGCCCTCAAAACTATCAGCTCGTGCGTCAATTTCGCCTTTGTGTTCCTGGTGGCGCTCAAGCAGTGCCTCAGCACCTGCCACATCTTTAGCCAGTTCGTCGGCCGATATGATGGCGCGCATGTTGTTCATCCAGGAGACGAGATCTCGGTAATCGGCAAGAAAACGATGAAGACAATAAGACTCATCGAGTTTTGAACGCCTCTCCTTAGCCTTGGCTGTTAGGCTCTCCCAGAACTGCAAGATTTCAGCACGTTTTGCTTGAATTTGTTGAGAGTGCTCGGGCTGGTGAATGCCAGCTAGACGGTCAGCCTCGCTACTGAGTGTTGCCACTTTATCTTCGAGAGCTGCAAGATCGCGCTCAACGTTCTCGTGTGTGCGCTGGAGCAGCTGTACTGAGGCAAGATCACGGCCATAGTCATCAGATGAGAGCACTGCATCTTTCTCGCCAATCCACGCCATTGTCTCATCAGCGTCACGATTGAATCGCTGAATCTCATGAGCGCCAAACAACTTCTCTTGGCGTAAGATAGCAAGTTGCTTGAGTCTCTGCCATGACTCGTTCAATTCCTCTTTACGACGCAGAATAGTATCGCGTTCTGGATGACCATCTAACAGCAACTTGTCTGCCAACTCGTTAACTTCGGTCACTCGGTACTCTTGGCTCGTCATATCCTTCTGGAATTCGTCAAACTTGCGCTGCAATACTTCCACATGCTCCAGATCTTGGCCAAACTCATCAGTCGTTACAAATGCTTCCTTGTCATGAATCCAGAACATCACTTCATCGCAGTGTCGTAGAAATTGTACTAGCACAAGGGCCTGCTGCAGTTTTAAACCCTTGTCAGCAAGACGTGATAATAGCAATTCCCACAAGCGATGTAGTTCCTCTGTAAAATTAACAATGTTTATTAATAAAATAGATTATAGAGTAAAAGTTTACTAAAAAAAATAAATAAATAAGAGCAATGAACTTACCAAGTCGTTTACGTATGACATCACTTGCAAAATGATGTTGTGCAATCATTTCAGTTCCAGTATTATCAAGTAATACAATAGCATTAGAATGAGCAGCTACCTCAGCTTCAAAAGCTTGATGTTTTTGAATTTTGGCTTGAAGATTGGTTGGATCCTTGTAACTCTCATCGGAAGCTGCTTGTAATTTTTCATAAATCCAGCCTTCCAATTCATCAGCATCGCGTTTGAAGTACTGAACAAACAAACGCATTAAGAGATGAGGTCATAGCGGTAAGCAAATAAAAAAAGTAGTAATAGCTTGTAAGGAGAAATTGTCAGTTAAAACGACAAGTAGACGACGTAATAATGTAACAATGGTATTAATTAATAGCTTAATTAATAACTTACTTGAAAACGCCGCGAATCCTCGAGTTTATCGCGCTTGTTCCGGGCTTCCGCCTTAAAGTTGGCGTATCGGCCAAGAACCTGATCCCTCCTCTCCTGAATGTCCTCCGGATTTTCGAGGATCTTCACCTCCTTCGGGGTGATTTGTTGATCCATTTTTCAGCGGGTAATGACAGTTCGAGCGCACACGTTCTATCTGACGTCCTTTTAACAGCGGTGTGAGGCCCAAGATGGCCGCGCACGGGTGTGGCCTACGTTACCGTAGACGTCGTCGTCGTCGTTATCGTTGCCCAAATAAAACTTAACCGCAACTCGTAGTCGAGGGAGATAGAAAGAGAGCAGCAGCCTGGAGGCTGCCGCTATGTACTGCTGCTGACAGCACCACCAGATTCACTACTCGGAGCACAACAAAATCATCAACTTTTCTCCCAGCTGACAAATTGCTTCAACATTATATATATATTTTTTTCTCCGCTTACCTTAGCGATGCCCAGCGGCGGCCAACTCCGTACGTACTGTGCGTGTTCGACACTCTACAGTGTTCGACGAACGCCGGAGAGAGTGGGGGCGGCGCGACGGTGCTGCTGCTCTCCGCGGCTGCACCTCTTTCCCACCCCAACTTCCGACAATTCAGGCCTCTCTCGGTTGCTTCTGACGTGACTAAGCCCCCGGCTTTCTCTGTGTGCGTACGTTGAGGCGTGTACGTGCGAGGGCTCGGGCATGTGCGGGAACGGATGCGTAGAGCTCGCTGTAGCCCGCTTAAGCTAAATATAAGTATTACTTTATACACCAACATTTTTTGTCCTCACGCGGGCGACGTTCCGATGCGTGATTCAAGTCTTAATTTTTATCCGACGCAGCGCGTTATAGGTCGGTAAATATACCGGGGGCCAAGCCCAAGCACTTTGCTCCCTCTCCTAATCTCCGATGATGTTACATTTTTTTACTCTTTGATTTGTTTAATCAAGTACTACTTACCGATAAGTTTAGCTTATCGCTTTTATCAATTTCATAATTTAATTAGATCAATTGATATTTTTCTTCCGATATACTTACGTCATTTTTCGTTACCGATTCTGCAATTGGACCATTTTTTCAAATATTATAATATTACGTATTTTCGATCGTAAGTTTTACAATAAGAATTTATGAATAAAAAATAAACTGAAATGTTTATTAGAAAGAGAAATTACGGGCTGTTGGATGAAAATAGCAGATGCATTAAATAAGCTTTAAATAAAGATATCTTATTTTTGTCTAAGGAAGGGTAAATAATAGATGAGTGCGTGCTATACTGCTATATTTAATCATATACATAATCTTTTATTAAATTTCACCTACAAACAACGAATCACAGAACGTTACATTAGAGTTCCCTATGTCAATCCATCGCGTATTTTATATACTTTACAGGTAAATAATTATATGCTTTTCCCTATATTTAATAACAAAATCTTACATATTAAATTAGTCGCTAATGTAGTCAAATATTATAAACGGATATCGATCGACGTTTTCTTAAAAATAGAATTTTCTGTTAAATTGTCCTTATAATCTTTTGTAAATGTATTTCACAATTCATGTAGAAATAGCATAGTTTTTTCATGAGCAAAGGTACACGTTTTAATATTGTACTCTGTTACTTATTGATTTGTAAATATTATACTTTAGTGATTTTCCACTTGAGTGGCTTTACCGATTTGAAAATAAAAAATTTCTGCTCAAATTTAGCATCGTCATACATGTATAAGCATGCTTGTCGTCGCTTTAATGTTTTATACGCTTAGTTGTGAGCTTGTAAATTTTCGTCGTCTATATTTAATTATTATTCAAACGAAACAATATTGATACATCTATTTCTTCATATTTTGTTCCCTTAAGTACCTGGAGGACAAGTGTTACAATCATTGAAATTAGGTGTTGGGAGCTCAAGTTTTGCATTTCCTCGTTCTTGTTTCGACATTTTATTATATATTTCATCATGAGAAGGCAACGCTGTTATTGTAAAAAGGCAATTGATTTTGTATCATTGGTATGTCTGCAGTCCCGGGCGTTGTTGACAGTGTTATAATAGATTCTCGCAGATTCACGTTTTCTTTCTTTCTTTTTTTTTTTTTTATAAATTCGGGAACATAGTTGAAAAGCGCCCGGGACTGTCACAGGCATTATTGGCAGCATTGGATACCTCTATGTATTCTTCACATCTTTTATCATTTTATATATTCAGGAAAAAAGTCAAGGCTATTTATTGAGTTGCAATTGTTGTTCAGAGAGCACTATCGAGTTTTATATATGTATATGTAAATATACATTCGTCTGTACGTATATAAACGTGTGTGTGTGTCTGTGTGTGTGTCTATATATGTATATACATACATAAAATAACATATACATATATACATTCCAATTACCTTTCATTCAATCTCTAGCACGTTAACATTCATCTGTTTTCTATATTTAATATTTAAGTTATCTTTTGTTTCTTACGCGCAAATTTCAATATATAAGATAACGTCTTTTAATAAGTAACTTCTCTCAGCACATTATTATTTACAATGACAAACTTTTTTTTTATCCAGCCTTTCTAAGCATGTTTACATCGGAAATAAAGCGTCAATAATTTAATTTAACCGCTAATATGTTATAAGAATTACTTTAATCTTCTTACTTGTATTATTATAACTGTTTTACATATTATTTTTTAACCCTCTGGGCAGGAAGGGCGTTTTTTCTTTGTCTCTTTAAAATTGATGATTTCATTGCTTTCAAAGTTGGAAAATTTTTACTCTATATAAATTTACACATATATATTCCGTGGAAGCTATTTTTTGTGCGTTCTTCGAGACATAGGCAAAATTAATTAAAAAACATGATCAGTCGATTATGCAACTCTGCATTATTTTGATATTATAAAGGCAACGTACCAGGACGAATACTACACGGCTCAACGCCGCCCTTCCTCTCCGTCTTCACATATAATCTCACAGAGATACAACAATTTGCGCAATTTCGCTACGTAACATACAGTCAATTCATTTATATATATATATATTTATTTGTTTATTTATAATATATATATTTCTATATATACTCGTTAAAATAATATATTTCTATTTAATATTTTATACATAATATATATTTTACTGAAACGATATTCAATATGTACACGTAATAATTTTTAATTAATAATCTTTTATGAATTAATAACATTAAACCGTTAAATAACATTGTTGGACCACGTAAATAATGTGTGTACAATAATGTGTATTTGTGAGTTTCATAATAGCCAGCACCTTAATCGTCATTTCAGCACAATTAAAAGTAACTGCGACTCCATTTCATATTTATAAAATATGTACAATTTTAGCAGAAATTGCTGCATGCATTTATTCGCTCTTACATTCTCTCATTTATAACATTTTTTCCTCTCGCTCTTTTTCTCTTTTTCTCCTTAAATCTCTGTCCCTTTTTCGCCGATATTTCTCTACGTTTTTTCTTCTTCCTCTTCTTCTTCGTTTAATACACAAACAAAATTATCAAACGCATATGAAAAATACGTACGGTTGCACTTACACTTATCGCACCTAAACCCAACACCCGATCGTCTTTTTAAATTTCACTTTTTTTCACAGCCCTTATTCACTTCATGCATTTTATCATCCATTGAATATATATTTTTTCTTTAATTAACGATAATAATTATCCGTGCGGGAGAAGACAATTTCTCGGGCTTAGGTACGTTTTATTACTCCGAAAAAATTTACAATATGTATGATTTGCCAAGTTTACAAGGAAATCACAAGTAAAAATTTTGCTTTTTTTGCACGTATATTTTGCTTGTGTTTCATTTTTTTTCTTCATTTTATTCAACGTTGCATTGTCAACAAACTTTATTCTTTATTATCTATTATTTGGCTTTTTGCTTCTCCAAATTTATAATAATCTAATTTTTTTCTTCATCTTGATAGCAACAACAGGGCCATGTCACATGATTAAAAAGAAATTAAATAAATTAACATAATTATTGCTTTTCACGACTTATCAAGACAAAACGACAAAATAAACAACGTTTTTAAATCGTAATTTAACAACAAAATTTAGAAATACTTTTTTTTTCTTCACTTTTCCTTCTCGATTCGCATTAGTCTTCCTTAGAGATCCTCGGAAACAAACAATTTCAATTTTTTTCTTTTTTTCTTTTTTTTTTTTTCAAATACGTGCATGTCATAACGGTATGCTTTACTGTACATCTAGTCGACCAACAAAACGCAAGTCGTGAAAATAAGGTAAATGCATAAATGAAACGAAATTTGGATCTCTAAAGAAAAGAAAGGATGGTCCAATAGTAGAAGAAAGGAGAACAATAGTGCTTGAAAGTAATGTATGATCAACGTGTGTATAGAATTGTGTGTATATATACTTGTATACGTGTACATAATCACGCATATATCTCTCTGTGTACCTGTAC
The DNA here is from genome assembly GCA_030522585.1 of Anagyrus pseudococci. Taxonomy (NCBI): domain Eukaryota; kingdom Metazoa; phylum Arthropoda; class Insecta; order Hymenoptera; family Encyrtidae; genus Anagyrus; species Anagyrus pseudococci. The sequence continues at coordinate 2,548 of JAPYYQ010000735.1, read as the reverse complement.
GTGTGTACGTGTGTGAGTGTGTACATACATGTATATATATATATATATATTCTATAATAAATGTTTGTCTGTATATGCAAATATCTGTGCATTAGTTGCACTTAGAATAATACCGATGGGGCGCGCCAGCGCGCGCTCGCTCGCTCGTTCGCGTGTTCTCATATTCTTACGTGTGCAAGATATAGGAAAAGAAAATTAATCAAATAATAAAAGTCCGGGAGTAGTGGTTGTTGTAGCTGGTTGTCTTGGCAGTAGAATTTGGATATGGTTGTTGTTGATGTTGCTGTTGTAATTGTAGTTGTAATTGTAACTGTTGTTGCTGCTGCTGCTGTTGCAGTTGGGCCCTGGACGGGCGGGCTCTATCTCACGCGCCTGTGCAATCGATCTCGATAATGTCCTTAGGCACATCGACGAATTGATAAACGAGCCGCTGGCCGTCGACCTTGGCGAGTATGCCGCGCTGGTAGTAGTAGCGGAGGGCCCGGCCCATCGTCTCGTAGTTCATGTCGGGCTTGTTCTTGTGGAGGCCCCAGAGCCTCGAGACGGCCTTGCTGTCGACGAGCTTGAAGACCCCGCGCTCCCGGTTCGTCCACTTGATGTAGCGCGGACAGTACTCCCTGTCCTGCAGGAGCTTCAGGAGAAACTCCCAGAGGTAGGTCGTCGAGCCCTCGCGCGACTTGCGCTTCACCGGGGAGGAGGAGCTCGAGGAGGAGGCCGCCGGCCCGGACTGGATCGCCGCGACCGCCGCCGCCGCGGCCGACTGCTCCTTCAGCTGGGGCTGCTTCTTCAGCTTGCTCTTCTTCGAGCGCCCGGGGAAGCCGAGCTCGAGGAGGTAGAGCTCGTCCGAGACCGACGAGCTCGCCGCCTGGATGACGCTCGTTGGCACGCCGCCCCCGAGGCCTCCGGCGCCTCCGGGACCCCCGGACCCGCCGGCGCTCGCTCGGGGCGGTGAGGGGGTGCACGGCGCCGCGAAGTGCGATACGCCTCCGTACATCGACGTCACGTAGCTACTGTAGCTCTCCGACACTGAAATTACAAGAGCAATCGAGTTACTTACTGCCTTATCATTCCTACTCTATATTCTATTATCTACTTAAGCTCCTACGTATAATCTTATATCTATATATTATTATGTGTTTATTAACATAATATAATTTTAAATTATTTTAATCAGGCAGGCATTTTATTGTGAATTGAATCATCATTATTATTTATATTTGACTTATTTAACAAAATCAGCCTATCCTAAACTATTGTTATTTTTACTCAACTTTTCCGGAATATATATATATATTTTGCGCAGATGCATGCTTGCGGCCGGGCGCCGGACCGTACGAATATAGTCGGTTTATTATGAGGTCTAAATGATTCGCAATTGCGAGCCAATATTAAACGACGATTGTTCTTGAAATATAATCGTGATGGCTAATTACGAAAAGTTAAGTTGCTCGGGCTGGTGGCGAAGTTGAAATAAACGAAGCGCAAAACGGCGTTTGGAAATAATCTCCAAGAGAGCTGGTTATAGTATACGAGATAGCATCTCACTTATATTGCTATACGTATAAAACGCTTATATAGACGTAGGTATGTATGTATAGGCGGGGGGCTAGGAAGTATATATCTATAGAGGATACATCCTCGAGAGAGCGCCTCCTGCGCTTAAAAGAAAAGGCAAAGTGAAATGAAAAGAACAAGAGCAAAGTAATAGTCGGACAAGCAGCTGCGGATGTGTATGCGTGTGCGGATGAAACAGCAGCTACAGCAGCAGCAGCGGTGGCGGCGGCGGCAACCGCCGCAGTCAGCAAAAGAAGGAAGGGAAAGAAGGGGAGAGTTGACCTTCAACTGCGCCAGGAAAGTCAGCCAGTCACTGACCGACAGACTAACTTAACTGCTCTCTTGCTATTTCTCTTTCTATCTCTCGCTCTATCTCTCTCTCACTCCCTCCCTCCCTCCACACCCACCCCCTCTCTCACTCTCTTTCTCCTTCTCGCTTGTTCTCTCTCCCGCCTGCCCTTCTTCTTCTTTCCTCTGCGCTCTTTACTCTTCTGTATAGACCGATGCACTGTCGACGGGCAACGTTATAGACTGCTTCTGCTCGAGCAGACAGGCTGCCCCCCCCCGCTCTTCCTCGCCACCCTTCTTCCTCCTCTTCTCTCGCTCTACCCTTTATCCAGTTGCTAATATGGCTGGACCACTCCCTCTCTCTCTCTCTCTCTCTCCTTCTCTCCCCCGCGCATCCGCTTCTCTCCTTGCCCCCTTATGCCCGGCCTCATCCACAGCAACCCCTTCCTCCTCCTTCTCTACGCGTTTTTTTCACAATCTCTTCACTTTTACTTGTGTGTACTCTCTGCTCCTGTTGCTGCCTACAAGTCTGCAGAATTTCTACTTTAATAAACTCCGCTTATTCTTCGCGCGCTTCTCTATCTCGATGTATATACACATCGATATATATACACGTATAGATTTGTATAAGTAAAAATTACTATATTGTATAGGTTTTTGGGGACAGACTCGATGTATAGGGGAATTTTACTACATGTATAATACT